>PVJH01000177.1:0-181938 GCA_004026705.1 Nesogale talazaci | reverse complement strand
CCTGGTTCTCAGAGACTAGAAGAAAAGATGAGAGTGGGTAGGCTGGTTCATGAAGTTCATGACCCAGCCCAAGGGGGCTAGGGCTGTTGAGAATTGGTGACAGTGCTCATGGACCAAAGGGGAGTCAGCCAAGGGGCAACCTGGTGAGGATAATGAAGTGGCCCACATTGAGTTGACCAGAACCTGGCCATACGAAAGATTTGAACCTGTGAAGTGGTGCATATTGATGATGATTTTATGGATGGCCTGTCCTGATTTAACATTGCTTATGGTTACAGACTCATAGGGTTGCAACAGGGATGAAGATCCTTCACATCAAAGAATATGATAGTCTCCCCAGAGCACTGGGTTGGATACCAGACTGAGTCCGGGTGACATAAATGGTTGAGTGGCAGATTGTGGCCCACTGGCTTGGTGGTTCAAATCCAGTAGTTGCAAGGCTGCGTAGCTCCCACAACCACCAGAGGACAGTGACGGCCACACACACACACACACACACACACACACACACAAGAAATTGGATACCCAGAATGGTGAGGATAAAGGTATGAAGTTGCTGACTTACAAACTTTCTTAGATGGGGTAATAGAATTAATGTGTATGTGTTCACTTTACTGCAATTGTTAGGCATAGAATAATATTTTTGTTCACTTATAGAATGTTATTTTTAAATGAAGACTGGAATACATTCAACTGTATGCATGATATGAATAAAGTCATATTTGTTAATAAAAGATATCATTTTTACTAGGACTGGTCTGTGGCAGTTATATAATCTGTAAATTTGAGTGAAGGGGTGGAGTCTAGTCTGTCAATCAGGGGAGAGTCATTATTGCCTCTTATGGGCAGGCCATCTCCTGATGATTCTGCAAACTTTTGTCTTCCTACCTGGGAGATAGGACAAACTCTCTCTCACTGGTACATTGTTGTGGCAAGCCACGGGAGGCATGCTGATGACTGGAGATGCTTCCACTGCCACTGAATCCACAGGGCTTTCCACCAACTGGCCTATGATCTTCCTGCATTCCACATCATTGCCTGTGCTGCATGAGTTTGAAGAGGAATACATAGACTAGTTTCAGACATTCGGCCTAATATTGAACTTACGTACTTGATCTGGACTGGGCCTGGATATTTTCTTAATATATAATTACCCTTTTATATAAATATCTTTGCAATAGATATATGAGTCTCATTGGACTTGTTTCTCTAGTCTACCTGAACTAACACACTATACTAGCACATTTACTTATAAAGATAAATGAAGCATATTTGGCCAATGTACTCAGGAGATTTTTAGTATTCCTCTAAGCTTTTATTTATGAAATCAGACATTGGAGGTATCTATAACAAAGGAAAATTCAATAAAATTTTATTCTAATTTCTTCACTATTACAGATAGTTTTTGAAAGCCTAAAAGCTCAACAGAAATTCTTGAACTTCTTTGCTAAAGTTGTTGAGATAAAGTTGTGCCAACATGGTCAATGGAAAGGTAGAGAGATAAATGACTCCATGAGTCTTTCTTTTCTTGTCTCCTGTTCTTTGCTCACCGGGCCAGTATGCAGCTGCCTTGCATTTTCTGTGCCTCCATATGCAAGATACCCTACCTGTGGGACACTTAAACTGTAGACTGTGTTGCTATAAATTGAGGTTCCTTCAATCCTGCTCTGCCATACTACTGGAATATACATTTCCTAAGATGGGGAGTGTCAGACCCTGTCATCTGACTGACTCTTGGTGACCTACCTGACTTGCTGTTTGCTGCCTGTGGCCAGATAGTTGGGGAGGCGGGGGAGAGGGGAAGGGAGGAGCATTTAAAAACTAGAGGAAAGTTGTGTATTTCATCCTTGCTACACTGCACCCTGGCTAGCTCTTCTCTTCCCCTTGACTCCTCTGCAAAGGGATATCCAGTTGCCTACAGATAAGCCTTGGGTCCCCAATCTGTACTCTTCCTCATTCACAATGATATGACTTTTTGTTCTTTGATGCTTGATACCTGATCCCTTTGACATCTCATGATCACAAAGGCTGGTGTGCTTCTCCCATGTGGGCTTTGTTGCTTCTAGGCTAGATGACCACTTGCTTACATTTAAACCTTTAAGACTCAAGATGCTAAACCTTTTCATAGTCGGGCACCCTCAGCTTTCTTCACACACTTGCTTATGTACACTGGCTAGACCAGAGAATGTACACTGGTACAGACAGGAACTAGAAACACAGGGAATCCAGGACAGATAATCCTATAGGACCAATGGTGAGAGTGGCGATACCTGGAGGGTAGAAGAAAGGTGGGGTAGAAAGGGGGAACTGATTATAGGAGTCTATATATAACCTCCTTCCTGAAAGATGGACAACAGAAAAGTGGGTGAAGGGAGATGTTGAGCAGTGTAAGATATGACAAAATAATAATTTATAAATTATCAAGGATACATGAAGAAGGGAAAAATCAGATGCTGATAGCAAGGGCTCAAGTAGACAGCAAATGTTTTGAGAATAGTGAGGGCAACAATTGTACAATGACACAATGGATGTGTACATGGATTGTGATGAGTTGTATGAGCCCCCAATGAGTCCGCTGCATCCTCACCATTTTGGAGTGCGAGTTTCCAATTTGTAAGATTCATTGTCTCTGGCTCAAGCTGTCTTTGTTCTTTCAATAAGTTCCTTGTTCCAACTTACTATTTCATGACATAAGCAAGGAAAACATTTTAAAAGATGCTGTGCAAATGATTTATATAAGAGTTAAAATATTTTTTTCTAAAATTAGCTCATATGTTTACCTGGATAGACAGAAAGTTTCTCCAGTATTTGTTTTAATTTTAGTGTGAGTGTGTACCATCTTGAGTACTTTGAGTACTTTTTATTTGCATGTACATAATGGTAGTAGAACTACCACTTTGTAAACTGTAAACTAGAAAAAAATATTCTCAATAATCGTCTTGGCATTACCACACAATAGCTAAACAGCAATAAAGTATTTTTCCTTATCAATAAAATGTATAATTGTGCTGCCTACCCACTATATCTAATTGCAGCAAAAATAATGCATAAAAATTGATTTGCAAAAACATTCTAAAATATGCAATTACAAAAAGTTATTAACATATTTTATTTAAAATGTTTCATTAATGTAAAACTAAGAAAATGATAAGTTGCCACATTAACCAAAAATATAGACTGCTGGTGATATTTGCAATTGTTTAAACTGTTTTTTAAAAGGACACAGATTTTTAAATAGCCAAGTGTTGGTTTTATTCTCATACAAATTTAATTTAAATAGCTATAAACAGAAAATAAAAGCCATTTAAATTCTATGCAATCTTAAATTTGAGAGCATCTGTCAGCATAATAGACCCTTTAGCCTCCTGCTGGGCAAACCCAGCTAGCAGACATTTTAAAATTGACTGAGTTTTAGAAGAAGCAATTTTTCATACAAAAGCTGGCAGTTAAGGGGGAAAAATGTTCTTATCCTAATTAGATTGGATTTGGCCACTGGGATCTTTTCTATTCTCCACAATAAATTTAGAAACCTTTGTAAATTTATACCACTCAGGATTTTCATAGTTATCTGATAAGTTGCCTTACCCAGCTGCTGATGCTGAGTGTGCGCTTTGCTTCTGGAACAGCTTTTTATACACCGTCTCCCTTGTGAGTTTCTGAAGAAAAGTTAGACTAAGCAGCTGGTCGTCTCCTGCTAGTGGTGAGGAATGGATACCTCTTAAAGATGTTATTTGTTTGGCTTCTGTCTGAACTCACCCTGATTATCTGAGGGTTTGTTATAAATTATTAACACATTCTCAAGGGTTCCAATTAGCACCCATGGCAATATTATGCCAGTTGCTTATTTTTGATTTACAATATCTTAACAATTGGAATAATGTGTTGCAAACATTGATTGCCAGTATAGCAGTCAACTATTGTAAGTGAATCCATCCTACAGCTTCAACAGATATTCATTGTTAACCCTAGAGCTTCAACAGATATTCATTGTTAACCCTGGGATGGAGATAATATCTTAATATATATTTGACTGGATAGATATCTACTGATTTCAAGCCAAATGTATAGACACACATGCGCACACACGTGCGCGCACACACACACACACACACACAGACACACATTCAGACACACAAGCACAGGTTTATGTTCATTGGCTTTAATTTTCTAATTAAACTAACAAGTTGAATGTATTTAATGCTAGTTTTCTATTTTCTACTAATTAAATTTTCTATTTGACCTCCAAAAGATTACTTAAGGTCTTCACACTCTAAACTACTATACTCTCGTATTCTTTTAATATGCGTCTGAATGATGCATTTTCTCTTAATTTGAAATAAAACTAGCATCTAAGGTGAGGTCAATTAGATTGCTTATACCAAAAGAAAGTTAGCAAAATTTGGAACTGTGAATTTTCCTCCCCAATGGAAATGGAGACAAATAAGAAATAGTTATACTGATTCTTTTACTTGAAAATGTTATCCTCATCTTCAGACATTTTCCTGAATTTGCACAACCAGAATTGTAGAGAAATATGTGAGAAAATTATCAGCAAATTATCAGAAAATTATCTGCAAATTACTAGGATGTTGAAAAATGTACAATGAAAGCAAAACAAAAAGAAAATCTGTTATAAAGGATATTTTGGTATGTCATTCGTTACTTATATGTCTGCCTGTATAGAAAACAGAATTGGTCATGTGCTTTGAGGGGAAAGGATATTTGGGGAGTGATAAGTAGATTCAAGAGTGAGCAGTATTGTGAATTTGGGTTGATTCTTATATTCTAAGTTGGTAAGATTGTTTTTCCCTTGAACAAAATAATTAGTATAAATGGTAGTCAGGCTTCCACAACTTTGCAAATCTCTTGGATAGATATATGCTATATTGTCTTCACTGTAACAATGTTGAAACTAAAATGTGAAGTTCCTTTTCACAAAAAGGTAGACTCTCCAAGTAAATGATTATGTATGCTTCTGCAACCACTAGTCCACCCAAAAATGTTGTTGGAAAAACTCCCATTTCAAAAGGGTGAAGTTCGGGATGAGCCCCGGTGGTGTAGTGGTTGTACGCGGCACTGGGTTGGATGTTCAAATCCAGCAGCAGCTCTCCAGGAGCAAGTCTGGGCCTCCTACTCCCACCACCAGAGGGCAGTGATGCTCTCCCCTCAAAAAGGTAAAGTTCTTTAAGGTACTCTGAAGAGTACACACCCAATCTTACCCATAGAAATTTTATAGAAATATGGAAAATAGTAATTGGATAGGAAACTCCATATAAGCCCAGAAAATAAAAGCATAAAACAAACCTTTGCCCGTGTAACAAGTCCCCGTTCCAAACTGAAGCTACTGATAATTCTACAGATGGTAGAGGAGAAGAAGAAAATAGAAAGAGGACAACTATGTCTCAAATAGAAAAGTGAAGTTTTAAAAGTGAACTAAACTGGATTATATTTTAAGTAGTTTAAACATCTGTAGAGCTATTAGTTTACCTATAATACCACCAGGGTATTTGAAATGATGAGTCGGTTCAATATAGTTGAATGTACTCTTTAAAAATCATTAAAATATCATCTTGTTTACTTCGCTGATTTAAGACTTCTTTGCAGTTGTCTTTAGTTGCTATCCTACCTAAAATGTCTTCAGCAAAAAATAAAAGAAGATTTGAACACAAAGAGTACTATTTAATTATTCTGTTAAGATGTTATCTCTAAATGCATTGGTTAATGTGCTTGGCTGATAACTGAAAGATTTGCACATTCAAATTCATTCAAAAGGCACTTTGGATGGAAGACCTGGCAAACTACTGCCTTGGAAATTAGTCACTGAACGCTTTATGAAACACTGTTCTAATGGTTAATATGACAGTGTGATGTCTGTTATCTTCACTTTTGATCTCATGATGGCTACAAAACAGTATCCTCACATAAGAAGATAGAAAGGATGAAAAGGAGAGATGTAGTCAATGGGAGAGATGACTCTTATCTGGTCCCTTTCAATTTCACTTCTCCAGACAAAGACTTCTTCTCAAATACCTGGCCACAATAATATACCCAATTTGAAAAAAAAAAGACCTCTTAAATAAAGCTACGTAGGATCTTTAGCATTTGATTCTGATGACAGGTTTCACCAGCTTGGAAAAGGTATGTCAGTGGCACTACTATATAATATATTGATAGTATTTTCTATAGAAATCTAAAAATCACCCCTCTGCCAGTACTTTGCTCTCCTTCATAACCATGGAATTTTAAGGGTAGGATCATATAGACTACATTTAACAAAGGGTCAAGAAAATAGCAAACATTTAATAAGGACTATCTACATAGGGTTTCCAAGGAGGCCTGGTGGTATAGTGATTATGTATTGGTCTCAAATCCACAAAGCAGGCAATTCAAAACCACCAGTGTCTCTGCAAGAGAAATAGTGCTTTTTACCTCCTTTAATAGTTAACAGTCTCAGAAACCTTCAGGGGGCCACTGAGTCTGCATCTACTTGATGCAGTGAGTTTGGTTTGGGTTATACAGAATTTCCTAGGCTGTAAATCTTCATGAGAACAAATTGTTTTATCCTTCTCCCTTGAGAAAGTAAATGAGCTTGAATCACTGGTTTCATGGTTTGCAGTCCAATGTTTGCAGTCCATCTTATTTGTTCATGTAGTTAGATGAATTTTCAGTACATTTCACATGAAATAAATTGAATGTGCCTAGGCTTCAAAATTTAAATATATTGTTTTATCTGATTAAAGTATTTTAAAATGAAGATTGGTATACTGTTATTCACGATCTGAGTGTTATAAAATAGATATTACCGCTACCTATTTATTTCAGATTTTCCCAGTGGTAGCAATAACATCACTCAGTTACTTGAGCTTAAAGTCTAGCAATCTTCACTGACTTTCTATTTTAAAAATCATTTCCAGGCAATCAAATGTTTCTATGAAATATAACTAGCAATGTGTTCTCTATTATCTTTGTCTTCTATATACATTATATATTGTTATCTTGATGCAGGCCCTTATGATCTTTTATTAAGATTTTTTCAAATGGTGACTTTAGCCAGAGATCCTCTAGACTATGTCTTATAATCTCAAGTTTGACTTATCCCAATTCAAATATATATAATCCATTCTTATGCCCAACATTTTATTGTATCTTAATTAACTGTGACTTAAGTGTTCTTGGCAATTTCAGTTCTTGGCTAACACCAAACCAGTATTCCAAAAACAAAGTACTATGTTTTTAACCACTTTGCCTATTATTGATTTGTTTGTTTGCTTTTCCTTGATGTATGTGCATTCCACTATTCTCTTCACTCATTACATTTCCTCTAGAAGTTTAGTCTGAATCTTACATAAAATTATCTGCCCCTTGTTTAATTCTCAGAGGTTACTACAAATATTTCTAACACTGCATTCACTGAGTTGTGTCATAAAGATATGCTAGTTTACTTTTCTCTCCTTTACAACTGTGGACTTTTAAGGAGACGGTCCATATTGCTAACATTCAACAAAGAAGAAACAATGATAGACATATGTAAGATGATATAGAGACCACTTTAACTTAGAAGTCTAATAGGTTCAAAAGGTGGCATGACCCACAATGAGAAACCTTATTGATAAGAAAAATAGGGGCAGTTGAGCCATGAGGTCCCACAGTATGGACACTCAAGGTTCTGGAACTTTAATTAGGGGCAGGCTTAAAAACCTTCCCTGCATGTATCCTGCAACACTTGCCAGGTCGACCCAAAGGGAAAATTCACAACTCTTTGAAGGTTCACGAAGAGCATCCACACATCAGGCAAGTTATTCGCAGGCAGAGAGGAGGAGAGTGCTGGGAACATGAAATGAATGATAAGTTTGCAGGGGACTGAATTCTGTAGCCATAGTCAGAGAGTAGAAGGCAAGTTTCCATTATCTCAGAAAGAGAGCCAGGCCAACCATTGCTCCAAAAGCTTTCACAGCTGAGCCACCAGCATTCTCCCTCGGGGTACGAACCATGGAAGGTGATGGTCCTGTCCCACTTGCCTAAGGAACAGTCTCGCTCCACAAACATTTAATAAGTAGTAGCTAGATGAATGAATAAATGAAGAATTCTGCAGAATTGCTTTTATATTTGCAATTGGTTATGCTATTTAGATAATTTGTTTAATGAAATCATTTACAGCTGGAGATACTAATTAGAAGATAATATATGGGCCACATATTGTCTTTTGCCTCATTTTCTCGTGTCTTCTGAAATAAAGAAGCTTCTGTGACATCACCCTTTGCTGTGATAGTTGTTCCTTTGCATTCATCTTTTTTTTAAATTGACCTCTCCACCTTGACCCTCCCTGAAACTTTACATTTTGGAGTGCCCCAGGGCTTGCACTCCGAGGCTAATCATAACCTGTCCAACACCATCACATCATCCCATGACACACAATTCATGCTCCTGCACTTAAATCTTTCCCTGAACTCTATTTTCAGTCCCAGATTCAAACGACATGAACAAGATTCATCCCTCCTCAGCATCCAACTGACTCCAATGGTGTTCTTTCTGGATAGATGGAACTGCTGAAGGTGAGTGGGAAGACTGCTCTTATATTGCCAAAACTGTAGTCAATGTTGCAAAACAGAACGTGTATGGGTTGTTGAATGGAAGACCAACTTATCCTATGAACTTTCACTCAAATTTTAGTAAAAGGATAAGTAAATAAATAAATAATTTCAAAGTTGACCCTATCTCAGTAACATGTACTAATTTCTACACAATGGGATAGTTCAAAAATTCTTATACTTAGCTTAATTATTCTTTTTTACTCACATTTCCCATCCAACATGTAACTACCACACACTAAATCCAATTTCATTGTCATTTTATTTTATTATTTTCTAGCATCACAGCCCTCTGGTGGCCGTGGGAGCTACCCAGTGCTGCTCCTGAGAGCTGCCACTGGATTTGAACCGCCAAGCCCACGGTCCACAGTCCCGCACTCAACCACTTATGCCACCGGGGCTCAGCTAAATCCAATTTCAAAGTAAATTTTTAATCTGTCCACTCCATTTGTTTTCAGTCCAGCCTGCTATCATCCTAGTCAAAGTCAACTACTTTCTTAATTAAGATAATAGTTTATCTACTTGTCTCTGATTTTACATGTACTGTAATGTATCCCATAACGTTAAGTATAATGATTTCATGAAATCATAAAACAAATCATATCCTTATCCTACCTAAAATTTTTGCTAGCTTCTCAGAGAACATTGCATTTAAAAAAAATCTACTTATAAATCACCATAGTCCACATCCCTGATCTCATTTGATATTTTGGCATCTTGGTTTTCTATATACTCCTCAAATTTCCTAAGTTTCTTCCTTCCTAAGTGCTATTTTGGATTTTTCTTTGTAGTGAAAATAGTCTCTCTCTAAAGAGGAGCTCTCTTGATTACCATCTCTTGTCTCCTATAGAGCATTTTCACATTATACATGTTTTATCACTTCTTAGAATTCTATCAAGCTATTTATTTTCATTTCTTTTTAATTGTTCTGACCCTTTTCATTTAAATGATAATTTTTTAAAAAATAATTTTATTGGTGGGTCATACAACTCATCACAATCAATACACGCATCTATTGTAGGCAAACCACATTTGTACATTTATTGCCATCCTCATTCTCAAAACATCCTCCCTTCTACTTAAGCCCTTGGTATCAGCTCCTCATATTTCCCCTCTATCCCCCCCACACTCTCTCATGATCCCTTGATAATTTATAAATTATCGTTATTATGTCATATCGTACACTGTCCAATGTGTCTTTCCACCCACTTCCCTGTTTTCCGTACCTCAGGGAGGAGGTTATATGTAGATTCCTGCAATTGGTTCCCCCTTTCTACTACACCTCCCCTCCACCCTCCTGGTTTCATGCCAATTTTTATTGGAGGTTCTTACAGCTCTTATAACATTCCATACATCAATTTTATCAGTGTATTTATACATATGCTGCCATCATCATATCCCAAATATTTTATACTTGTCCTTGTTATAAGCTCCTCTTCTTGCTCCTCCCTCCTCTATCCTCCCACTTTCATGAATCCTTGAACACTTGTATATTGTTATTATTATTTCATATCTTTCTATCCATTGTCTCCATTCACCCAAATTTCTGTTATTTGTTCCCTTCATGGAGGGGGCCTATATATCCAACTTTGTGGTCGGGTCCCTCTTTGTCCCCCCCCACTTCCCCTCAAGATATCACTACTCCCACTATTGTTCCTCAGGCGTTCATCTGGCCTGAATTCCATGTGTTACAGATCTCTGTACCAATGTGTGTTCTCTGGTCTAGCCAAATTTGTAAGATAGAACCAGGTTATGGTGGGGGGGGGGGGGCAGTGGGGAAAAAGCATTCAGGAACTAGAGAAATGAAGTGTGATTCATTGGTGTTATACTACACATTGGTTGAGTCATCCCTTCCTTATAACCCTTCTGTAGGGGGTCCTATAATTATCTACAGATTGGTTTTGGGTCTCTATTCAAACACTCCTTATTCACTCACTATAGTTTTTTTGTGTAGATTTTTTGATACCTGATATCTGCCCATCCACACCTCATGATCACATCAGCTAGTGTACTTCTTCCAGGTGGACTTATTTATCTCCCTGCTGGATGACTGATTATTTCATTTCACATCTTTCAGATCCCAGATGCTATATCTTTTAATAGCCAGGCACCATCAGTTCTTTTCACCACATTTGTTTATGTACCCATTTTGTCTTCAGAAATCATGTAGGGAAGGTGAATATAAAAGAGTGTCAAGCTATTAGAACAAAGTGTTCTTGTGTTCAGAGAGGCCTTGAGTAGAGGCCCAAAGTCTGTCTGCTATTTTAATACTTAACATAAAAATCTATGTACATTGGCCTCTACCCCTTTCATCATATATTAATATATTTACATATATATGTGCCTATAGCTATACCTCTATAAATAACTTTCGCCTCCTAGTTCTTTCCTTTATTTCCTTTCACCTTCCTCTTATCCCAAGATCATGCTCAACCTCCCTTTGGCTCTCAGTATTTCCTCTCAGGTACATTGCTCTCAATCAAAACCCCACCTGACATTATGGACCCTCCTCATCCTCAATTTTAGATGTTTTGTTGTTGCCTGATTTATGAGTTTTCTGGCTCCCCACACCCTGCTCTCCTATGTCTCCCTCTGAATTGTTGGTCCTAGTGTTTTCTCCTTGGGATTGTTCCTCCTGTCTATTTTATAGAGAGAGACCTAGGGCAAAAGAAAAACTAAAAGCAAAGCAAAACAAACAACCAAAACAAAACAAGAAAAAAATAGTACTTCCAGGGCTATCTGCTGACACTTAGGTATGTTTTCCAATTAAGTCTGCTGAAGTGCCAAGCCCTGTCCCCCAAGTCCATTTTCAGGAATCCTCTGGGACTTGGTTACTGTGCTTCCCTTGTTCAGTTGTGTTGCACTCCCTTGGCATTTCACCCCCATTGCGCATGGGGCAGACCGGGCACACTTCCCGCACAGGGTCTCCAGTGTGACCCTGCATAGTTCTGTGGGTCAAGGAAGTAATATTGTGTCTCTGGTGGGGCTCACCCCAAGGTCCTTTCTGTGCATTGGCTGCTCCAAGCAGGGATGGCATCCCCGGGGCTTTCTGGACCATGATGAGGTTCACTTATCCAATACTTTAAACAGGTCTTGTGCAGCAGATTTACCCAGTGCAATGCATCATTTGATCCATTTACTGCTGTTTCATTAAATGTTGGCTGTGAATCCAAGCAAGTCAAAACCCTAGATATCTCTAATCTTTTCTCTATTTAGCATGGTGTCACCTACTGTTCCAGTTATGAGAAATTTGACCTTTTTAACATTGATTTGTAATCCATACTGAAGACTGCAATCCTTGAGATTCATCAGCAAGTGCTTCAAGTCCTCCTCACTTTCAGCAACTAAGGTTGTATCGTCTGAACATTAAAGGTAGTTTAAAAGATTCCCTCCAATTCTGATGCAAAATTCTTCTTCATATAATCCAGATTTCTGATTATTTGCTCAAGCATACAGATTTAACAAGTATGGTAAGATGATAAAACTCAGGATTTTACTGATTTTGTGAAAAGAAAAAATATACACTTATAGGAAATTTTTCAGATGCTATATTCCCTTGTACTATTTTGCAATTCCCTTCTGATCATGCAAAAGTTCCGCATGAGCAAAATGTAGTGTTCTGGAATTCCTATCCTTCTCCAGGCTCTCCATAGTTTGTTATGATCCATACTTCCTAATCAATAAAACACAAGCAAAAATCTCTGGTCTTCTCTGCTTTTATCCAAGATCCATCTGACATCAGCAGTGATATTCCTTGTTCTACGTCCTTTTCTGAATTCAGATCCTGCCATGTCCTCCCCATTGTTATCTTTGTCCAGGATGATCTCTACTGAAATTCAAGTACAATATTATACTTGATGATAATTGAATTTCATTATTTCAGAGTCATTTTTATTCTTTTAATAGTTTAAGCGAAAAATATTTTGTTTGATTAAATGTTACAACTAACTCTTCCAAATTTAAAGTATAAGGTCAGTGGATCCAATCTTAGTTTATATTGTGTTTTGATTGCTAGTGATAGCAACAACAAAATGGTAAATAGAAGGATTTGTCAAATTTGAGAGGCCAGACCCCTTGCAATTTTCAAATTTTGAGATTAAAAAATAATGAGCTGTATTTGTAGATAATAGCCAAAATGTAAATTAGGTAGGTGCTTTTGTGAATGTCAAGACAACCTGTATCTTTCCATTCTAAAAATGAAGTAACTATGACCATTACCACAAGATCATTGGCCCTCTATGTTCAATTTTCCTCCCTGTACCACATAATCAGTGTGCTTTACTGACTGTTATTGCTGATATGGTCATTGGCCATAGGAAAAGACATATCCTGATTAATTAATTCATATCCTGATTAATCTTAATTCTGTCACCCTAGACACTTTATTTTAAATAACTGTTAGAAACATGTTTGAAAATTGAATGTTTGTTTATGAGTGGAAACATTTTAAGAGACTCACATAGACAAGCATCAACCAGATACAATATTTAATAACAATTAGGAGAATTACAACATATGAAGTGTGAAAAAAAATAACACATTCTTTGGAAGATAAAGAGCATGATTATTATCTGCTGATCTCTTATTCATTTTAAATCACACTCAAGGCATCTAAGGCCCTGTATGTTTGTGGATGTTCAAGTGTACATAGGCTGCTTTATGTGTACTATCACAATTTTATGTGTACTATTACATGTTTGGGAGTCATATCTATTACACCAATTGATATAACCACTTTGAATCACCCATATTTAGTCATATACCTTTAGTTCAATTGGGTAAAATATTTATCAAAATTGTGGCATCACAAATGCATACCTAAAGATTTATGTTTTCATTTATTATATAATGCAAAATATAGCTACTAATTTTATAGAACCCCCCGTGGCATAGTGGGCTGCTAATTGCAATGCCAGCAGTTCAAACACACTAGCAGGCCTAAGGAAGAAAGATGAGATTTTTCTACTCCCGTTAAGATGTACAGACTTGCAAACCCACAGGAACAGTTCTCCTCTGTCCCATAGGGTCACGCATAATAATAACTGATTCAATGATGGTGAGTAGTAGTAATAATATCCATAAAAGGGACAGAAAAGAGACAGGTATGTGTTTATTGTATCATACATCAATATCACAAAAATGAACCTAACAGTGATAATAAATTTGCAGGATGATCCTAACAGAAAACTTACTTCCTTGTCCTCTATTTTTTCTAAAGCTCCTTTGTGTTGCAGTAGATAGCTTTATATATTATATGATAATTAAACAAGGGATTCTCTAATTATAGTCATACTTCTAAAATGAAAAAAATACTCATTTCTATTAAATTTCTTTCCCAAGTTTTTTATAAAAGTAAGTCCTTCAACAGGGAAGTGAGTGAAGGGACACATCGCACAGTGTACAATATGACAAAATAATAACAATCTGTAAATTAATCGGGGTTCATGGGGGAGGAACAGGGAGGAAGGAGGGGAAATATGGGGAGCTGATACCGTGGGCCTAAGTAGAAGGAGGGTTTTTGAGAATGACGATGGTAACAAATGTGCAACTGTGGTCTGCATACAATTGATGTATGTATTAATTGTGGTAAGAGTTGTATGACCCCCCAATAAAATAAAAAATAAAGCTCTTATACACAAAAAAAGTAAGTCCTTAATACATATTTGCTGTGAAAAGGGTCAATCTATAAAGAAAGAAGTAATGAAAAAAGAAGATATTTGTCTACAATGTATAAGCGTTTTTTCTGTTTTTAACAGTAACTCATATATCTCTTTCTATCTTTCTATCTATCTCTCTATCTACCTAAGCATATAAATATATATAAGAATGCACTTAAAAATACTGCCAGTAGTGTTCCATTTCACATATATGCATGCTATTCCAAAAAAAATGGTCTAACCATGTCTCTGTGATCAGTGGATGACTGAAGATATCTTCTCTCTAAAGTATACATGTTTTCGTTTCGCTAACAGCAAATTAAATTCAAGGTAACTAAAAGGTTATAGCACCCACTAGTAGCTGCATAGAAGACAGAGAAATTCTCTGCTCCTGTCAAGATTTACAGCCTCAGAAACTCAAAAACTGACTTCTCCTCTAACTTACAGAGCTGCTATGAGAAACAAAAAGGTAGTTAATTTGATTGTTGTTGTTTGTGGTTGGAGTTTTCTCTTAGAAATGTGTAAGTTCTTACAGTTTTGTAATTTTAATATTAAGGACCACAAGGGTTTGGATCCATCGACATTATTACACAAGACAATATCTATAGTATTGGTAAATAACTTATTAATAAATATTCAACATCTCATTTAATACAAAAACTACTACGACCAACAGCTACTGTTGAACCTTATATGTCTTCAATACTGGCAAACTTGGGTTCTTGCCCTGGAAGCACCCTTTGGTGCTTTTTGCTCTCATGCAATATGAAACAAGATCAGAGCTCTTGAAGACATATAATGAAGCTAGAATTCAAGCCACATTTATGGGCCAACTTCCTGGTGCTCACAGTATCGCCTTAGTTATAGTGTACAACTGCAGCAGGAGTCAACGCAAGTATGTTTTTCTCTATGTCCCAACTTCAAAGAAATGTAGATTGTTCACCCTTACTGCACGATCCTAATTAGCTGTCAATCCCTCAGCCAGTGTTGACTACACCTATTCCATGTAAAGACTTTTGATCTTGTTCTTCTGTAATATCTTGTTAATTTTAAATCCTTTTTCACCCTTTAGTTTTATCAATTTGATGTTGTACTCTCTAGGGTTGATCTTAAACTGAAATTGTAAACTCTACAGAATCTAACTCTAAAATGCCACAGGCTGGCTTCAGATCCAAGGCACCTAGGTACCATTTTTGTTGTTGTTATTGCTTATTTATTTATTTATTCATTAAACTGAACCCTATATTTCTGGTATCCACTATCCTAGAATTCCTGCAAAAAATGACAGAAGCTATTCCTACTTATTATTATGAAGAATGCCAAAACCAGGACTGCACAGCTGGTACACAAAAGGGTTTCAGCCAAGCAGTTGGGCATTCAGAGGTTATTCTTAACTTATTATTATGAAGAACTCCAAAAGCAGGAAACTACATTGCTGGTACACAAAAGGATGTCAGATAAGCAATTTTGTTGAAAGTAGCCAATCTGAATTGCTCCTGCATGAATGTGGACCCTTTCAATTAGGAGCCTATACATTTTCATTATTTTCACCATCCTTAACTTCCTGTCTGGAAAGCGGAAACACAGGAATTTTTTCAACCACTACTTTCCGTGACAAGTTTATATAGTGGCTGTCTACCCGCCTCTAACTCCCTTCTTTGTGTGACTGTGGCCCGACAAAACCAGGACATAAATAAATCTTTTCCTCTATTTTTATAGATAGAAAGACATCTAACATAAGAAATAAACAGTTAGCTAATCTATAAAGCAGTTCAAATGGTTCCAAGGAACTCACTTGCATAAGACAGTTAGTACACTGGCAGTCCTTCGAGTTTTGTGGACTGCCGAGTAGTCCTCTGTAGAGCAAGTCAGGCTATTGGGCCACAAGCATCAAATAACAAAGCAGGTCAACAACAGTCAGCCAGACGACAGAGTCTGACAGTCCCCAGTTTAAGAGATGTGTATTCCAGGAGTGCTGGAAGCAGGGCTTGAAGGAACCTCAACTCACAGCACACAGTCCATGGATTATCAGGCACAGGATAAAGAAGGCAGGGTGGGGCTTGCCGAGCCATTTCTATCTCCACCCTTCAATTGATCTGTGTTCATTGGCCATGTTGTCACAACAAACTTACCTATCTTCTTTGGCCATGTTGGCACAATAAGCCTACCTATCACACAATGATTGTATTTGAATTTGACTGAGAGAATCACATCCTATTTTAGTATATAACCTACTTCCATCAATAAATGATAAAATATGATTATATTAAATGAATCTACTTGTTTTTTCCTAATTTTACATGATGTAATTGAAATTTGTGTGAAGGAGCTGTTATGACTTAGTGGACTTCATACTGTGCTGAACCACAAGGTCATTGGTTCAAACCTACTAGCCACTCTGCAGGAAAAAATAAGGCAGTCTCCTCTGTGAAAGATTTAGTCTTATGAGTCCAGAGGGGAGGTTCTACCTTTTACTATAGGGTTGATATAAGTTGGGAACAACTTTATGGCAATGAATTTGGTCATTTTTTGTTACTGTGTTTTTGCAGTTTGTGTGTAAATTTACATTACAGAGGCTTTCCAAGAATTTTTTGGATAATGGCATTTTCCATAAACTCCTTGAAGCCATCATATCTATTTATCTATTTATCCATATAGCTGTACATATTTTTAAAAATCCACATATAGGACATAATGTGACAATAATAGAATGTAAAGTAGGAAACATTTTAAGATCAACGCTTAGAAAAGTAAACTAAATTTGTATTTTTAAGTAAGTTTAAAAATAAAAAAGCATTTTTCATACATATTGTCAAAATTTATATATAATATTAAAATATGGCAATACATGGGAAATATAATATTTCATTGATGTATCATGCTTATGAATAATCTTTAGCCATATGATTAAATAATTCATACCAAATCTTCCATATTTACAAATATTGGAAAGACGGTTTATGGTTATATTTTAATTAAGTAGCATTATGAGCATCATCCTCTAATTTGCACATATTTTAGAATAAAGGGTTTCTCAGTAAATTTTGAAGAACTTCAATACTAATCTCTATTACAAATGAATTATTTTTAATTAAATAATTTTCTTTTATACGCAAAAGAAATACACATAATCACAAAAATTAAAATTTAAATTATATTAAATTGGTTCTAATATCTAAAAATTTTCAATAGGTCATATAATTAGAAATTTAGATGAGGATAATTTTGGAGGCTAGTTCAATATTTTTATATAAGATTTAATTCAAATTTATTAAAGTTTAATATAGATAAAATATCCTGAATATAAATTAACAGTGAATAAAAATATGTATGAAATAAATTAAGGAAATTTAAGATATAGTGTATGGACCAAAGATTCTTAAAAATTAAGTAAATATAATATCTATGATATTACAGCTAGCAATATATATTGAAATGCTGTACCTGCAAATACACTAGGTAAAACTGGAACTGCATGTAGGTTTTAAGAGATTCAATAAAATGTAAAGCTTACTAATAGATAAAAGTGTTTATAAGTGAGAGGTAAGAGACACCAGACACAGAAAGCAATGTCCTTATCATTGACTAAACAAATTCCAGAAATAGAGGGAAGAGAGACAAGGCAGTGTTCTTGTATAATCATAAGCTGCCACAGCTGAAGGGGATAGTGGATAGCAAAAAAAGAAAAAGGACCACATTTAAAGTGATTGCAGTTTAGTTTTTCAGTTTAAGACTACCACACAGGTTCAATGAAAAGAAAAAGACAGCACATTCTATTTATTTATAGGTAGGAATGAAAGAATACTTTTGATATGGCAGGTGAGCTAGCTGAATATATTTTGTTGTGAGGGGGAAGAGGAGCTGCTCGTCTTAAAAGTGGCTGTTTGATCCCACCAGCCACTCCCTGGGAGGAAGGTGAGGCTTTCTGCTCCTGTAAAGATGTTTGGGAAAGGATGGTGGCTTGGTTTGATGGTATTGGGATTGTTATAATATCTGTAAGCACTCCAAATTAAAAGATTAAAAAATAAGTTTACAGCCTCATAAACCCAGAGTCCATTCTACTCTGCTCCATTGGGTCTGGATGAACTTCACGGCAGTAAACTTGAGTTTTGTTTGTTGTTTGGGGGTTTGGGAATGGCATTGCAAGTGTTAGTGTTTCAATGCACTAGCCATTCTGAGAGAGAAAGATGAGGCTGTCTGCTGCATAACAACTCAGCTTTGAATTGTCGACCTCACAATGAGCACTCAGTGGCGCACCATCCACTGAGCCACCGGGGCTCCTGACACACCAATAGCTGCTTCACATCCACCTCTGGGTTACTAAGGCTGAACTATTTAGTTCTGGTAACAGAATAAAGAGTCACGCAATAAAAATTAAAGCTGAATAACAGATCCGGTTATTTTCAGAAACATTTACAACATCCAGGCTGTTTTAGAAAAGTAACCAATCTAAAAATATATTTTGTGATAATTTTCCCAAGTGTGTGCAATTATAGTTTTGAGAACTTTATACAATAACTTTCACTCATTAATTTATGCAGCAATAACAATTTTGGCATGAGGTTAGTACTGCCAGCAGATAAAACAGATGAGTTGGCAAAATTTGCAATGGCTAAAAGGAAAATAAACCACAGAAGACATTACGGGAAAAAGTACTACTGACATGTATTTACATACAGTGACTGAATACAGTCAATTTACCTGTGCTTTAGGTAATTTGTACTGGAATTTCCCCAGAATTTGTAAAGATGAAAAGGTTATAAAAATCACATTTTATGTCTCTTTTTTCTTTAGTTTAGACAGTATTTTTTTTTTGCTGTTGCTTTGTTTCTATCTCTAATAACACCTACATTTCAGTAAAAGTGGATAGTTACTTGGGCCCAGTAGAATAAAACTACCTTATTAGTATGCCACTTTCAAAGTATCCTCATTTGTCTCAACCAAAGTACCTAGGAATTTTACTTTTAGCACAGACATATATACCTAAATCAAATTAAATGTGATGCTGATTTTAAATTAGAGGAAATTACATGCCTGGAACTTGCAAATATCTGATCATTTAAGCAAAGATCAACCACCAAAATTTATTTTATCAATTTGAAATGGTTTATGCTTCCAATAAAATGAAATCACTTTATGGAGAAAGTCTAACATCTGTATAATAACTTGACATTTTCAGAAACTAGTTTACTGTTCCATAACCAACACCAAACTCACTGTATCAGCTCAGTTTGGACTCATAAATTACGCATTTACTCCTGTTGCTGTCCTTGTACCTTATGATACTTTGCTTCCATTAGCTGGCACCTGATGGGGATGTGCATAATGTCAGTAACTGAGCAATGTTCAATGGCATAAATCATGGTGTTCAGAAGCTCTTGAACAGGGGTGGGGGTGCATCCCAAAGGTATAAATGTGCAAAATATTTGTCAGTTTGGACTTTCCTATAATGAGGTAAGTGTATATTTCCTTTGTGTCAACTGGAAGTTGTGGTTTAGGCGATGGTTTCCTTTTCAGGTGAATTACTTACTCTAACATGCAATAACACAAGTCTTCTGTAAATCATGTGTGCCATCCAGATCTATAAGCTATTCCTATGGCCCTTAGGGGGAGAAAAGATTCCTATGCTAATCTTTGTTTACTGTGCCATGCAATAATTGGAGTGGGTAAAGTTGTCATCAGCATTTCTCTGAGCTCATACTCATTGGGTAGCTTACCCTGGACCCATAAATCAGAAGACAAGTAAGACCTTCTATTCTTCTGAAGGAAAAGCCAGGAGTGATGGTATGCCAAGTAGCATGTGGTTGTGAAAATGCTTACCTGCCAAGGGGTCTTGAAGGTGTAGCAGAGAATGAAGAAGAAATTTTCATATCATAAATATGCTAAGAAGAATTTTTTTCATGCCTCATACCACCAAGCCCACCTCCAGATTCCAGGTGGACATATGCTTCCCACATTGTATGTGTCAAACTCCATCTTTCCTAACAAAATGTAAACATGACTAAATTATCTAACATTTGTTTTGTTACTGAAAAATTTTATATCAACCAACTCTAACAGACAAAAAAAAATAACTTAGATATGGAAGTGCTAAACAATAAGCAGTGTATAAGAAAAAGTATTAAGAGAAATATCTTCAAGTTTGTGTTATATGAAAAGGACCTCTTATAAAACGATTGGTTTTTTTAAAACAGTTTTATTGGCATTTAATTCACAGATCATACAATTCAATAGTTCAAGCACATCAAGAACAATTGTGAAACAATCACCATTAACAGTTTTAACACATTTTCGTCATTCTTGTATTCATCCTTTTATTCAGCTTCCCCTGCCAGATCTCTAGGGATCCATTCATCGAGTTACTGTCCCTAAAGATTTACCTATCTTGGATTTCATATATAGGAAAATATCTTTTCCTAAAAAACTAACAATTACAGGCTGAGCCCCAGCGGTGTAAGTGGTTGAGTGCAGGACTGTGGCCCGCAGACTTGGCGGTTTAAATCCAACAGCAGCGCTCAGGAGCAGCACTGGGTAGTGCCCAAGACCACCCGATGCAGTGATGCCCAAAAAACAAAAACACACAAAAAATCTGAAAGCAAAAAACTAACAATTACAAAGTAAAACAGATAAAAGCCTCAATTGAAGAGAAAGCAAAAAATAATATTAAAAGCCTAGAACAAATTTAAAAAGGACCAAAAGGGAGATCACATGATAAGCTGTTGAATTTTAACTTAAATGCATCTGCAATAATCCACTTTCCAATGCATTCTGCATGATAGCAAGGTTATTCATATCCCTGGTGTATGGCCAGATGGAATTCACCTTCATTTTTTAAAAAAACTAAAGCAACTTTAAATGGGCTAAAAGGGATATAAAATGATAAGATACTACAGGTTAACCTAACTGTGTCTGCCACAATCAATTTGCAATGCTCTCTGTCCAATAGCACAGCTATTCATATTCCTCAACTATGATCAGAAGGGATACTCTGGAGGCTTAATCCATGTGCGGACTCTGCAAATAAGTAGTAGGCTTTCATTGCTACCCACAATCTTCTGCAAACCAGGTATTCACAAGCATAAAATCCAAGGCCTAAAGAGAGAATGACTCAATTGTCTCAAATACATAATGAGATGATTTCCCATACTTAAGTAGTAGTCTTCTTACAGAGGTAACTTAGGTTTTATGCATTAAGAATCCTAATCTACTATCAATTATTGGAAGCAATAATAACAAGAACATAATTAAGTGTCCTATGAATTGTAATTGTCCACAATATTATGATCACATAACTGAGTACTTCTATATAGTCCATTAAAAAGTTAATAAATATATTTATGGCAATTTCTGGTTTAAGCCTATGTGTTATCTCTTATCGACAATGAATGCTATCTCTTGTTCCATGTTGCGTTAGTTTGGTTTCTCTAGAGATGTGAAACCGGTGACACTTGTATGTGCTGTGTACAGAATGATGCATGAAAAATGTCTCACACAGTTGTAAAAATATGTAAGCCTAGTAAACGTAGAAGATGCCTGACTTGTGGAACCCGATGAATAGGAAACAGGATGAGGGGCACAGGCTGGTGGATGCAGAGATCCAAAGTATGCTAATTGAATCCAGCAAAGGTAGGCTACTGACAGCTCAGATTGGGGAACCCAGAGCAAGTTCCAGCTCCAGCAGAAAACAAAGGACAAAGAGAAGTTGACTCTGTCAGTCCCTCTCTATTATCCATAAAAGCTTGTGACATGAAGGATGGGTTGTTAGTGTGTGATGCAATTGTGATCAGGAACTCTGCTCCTACCCTTGAGTAGGAGTGTCAAGTTGACACAGTTCCTCACCATCACACTCATCCTCTTAATGCAGCTGTCTTTTTTTAATAGTTCTCTGTTGTTATACTACTGCAACCATTTAAAAATCATCTTCAGTAAAATTGTACTTCATGCGATATGAATGATATTGCACAGTAAATTCCATATTCTGTCAGATCTTTATTTGGAATGGGCACAAGTATACATAAATTGCTTCATCAGTTAGCCAAGCAGTCATGTTCCAGATGTCATGGCACAGGTAAGTGAGCATTCCAGTTTAGCATCCTTTTATGGAAACATATAAACTGTTATTCCCATGGAACAACCCATTAACAGGTCAGCCTCAATCACAGCCATGCTGACCCCCTCCCTAGAAGAATGTGCTACAGAGGCAACACTGAAGAATGAGGAGAGGGACCAGCCTATCCAGCCCACATGGGAGCAAACTAAGGAGAAAAGAGATGGAGGGAGGGAGGGAATATCACCATTCTGGCACACCAAGTCCTGAGAATGACATCACTGTGTGGCAGCTAAGGCACAAGAAGACTGGCAAGCTGACAACAGCTTGAGACATGAGGGACCCTTATTGGAGCAAAGCCCTACAGAAGACAATAGTGGTGGCATAGCACAGGAAGGGTGTCTGGTCTGACAATTCCCACACATGTACACACACACACACACACACACAGGAGCGAACCAAGAAGGGAGCATAACATACCAGCAATGGGAGCAAAGTCATGAATCCCTTGAAGAATCCTGAAAACAGAATTCAGGCTCAGAAGGTCAGTGCCCAGAGCCCCACTGAATTGGTGGAGATACAGTCATAAATGTCAGTGGAGAGACCTGGAATTATGTGTAGGGTTTTGATATTATTTTCCTTGTGTTTTCTGTGTGTGTGTGTATATATATACACATATATATGTGTGTGTGTGTGAGAAGCAAACCTGAGAAGATAGAGAAGGGATGGATGTTTCCAGCGAGACTTGGGGGAGAAGAAGGCAGGGGAAAAGCAGCTGTGTGCAAACAACATCATTGACAGCGGAACAACTAAGGATCTAAAATTGACAACAAGTGGGTTGTAGAGGTCCTGGTAGTGGTAGAGTAGCTGAAATCTTGTTGAGAGGCAAAAGAAGGGTGAGTGTGCTGGTAGGGTAGGAGAAAGGTAAAAGGAAATTGAGGAAAGGAACCAGGAACAAAGCTATTTATAGAGGCAGAAAAATAGACATGTACCTAGGTAAATATATTCATACATAGAAATAGGGGTATTGACCTATGTACATATATTTACATGGTAGCAAATTGAGGTGGTAGACGAACTTTGGCCCTCTAAATAAGTATTCCCTCAACACAAGAACACATTGTTCTAATAATGTGGCACTTAGTGATGCCCACCTCTGTGACACAGTCACTGAAGACAAACTGGGTGCACAAGCAAAAGTGGTGAAAAAAGCAGATGGTGCTATTAAAAATTATAGAGTCTAGGGTTTTAAAAGCTTGAAGTCAAGTAATCATCCACCACCTGAGAAGCAACAAAGCTTACATGGAAGAAGCACACGAGCCTTTATGATCATGAGGTGCTGACAGGAACAGGCACCAGAAGTTCAAAAACAAACAAGCTTATCGAGGTGAAGGAGAGGGGTAAAAGCAGAGGTCCAGAACCCATCCCAGGATAATTGGACATTCCAGCACAGGGGGGCTGCATGGAAGAGAAGATACATCCAGGGGATAGTTTAGCACTGACAAAACACACAATACTCCTTTAGCACTTTAATCCTTCCTTTCCTAACTATTATGACTTCTGTCTTAGTTCACAAATCTTTCAAGACCTATGAAAATACACGGGGCAGATGAGAATTTTCAATATACAGAATTCAGGATAGAATTTCAATATTCAGAATTCAGAATTTAGAAACAAAAATGAGGTAACAATTTCAGAAAGGTAGGGGAATGGCAGGGGGAGGAAGGTGGGACAGGGGGAATGGATAGCAAAGATGGCAGACGGGGATAAATACCAGGATAGTAGGTTGAGGGATATGTAATAGGTAGATTTATTGTGCCTACCTGTCTCATAGGAACACGTGGGATTAATCAGGTTGCAGTTTGATTGGAGAACAAAGAGATAAATGGCTCAGCAAGGCCCACCGCTCTCTCTCTTCTCTCTAGTGATCAGGCCAGTGTGGATTGTGTCACTAGAGCTCGAGGCTGAGATCTGCTTCGCCACACTGCTGGCATGTGTACATATCTTGAGCTTGATGTTGTCTTACAATGCTTGAGTCTACGTCCCAGCTGACCTGCTTCACTAAGCTCCTGATGGTTGGTGACCTGCCCTGTGGCCAGACTGCCTGCCTTGCGCAGGGAAGATTCAGCTGTCTGCCTTCTTGATCTTGGACCCAGAAATCCTCATGATTTGAAGAACTTTGAGTATACTAACTGTTCTATGGAAGTGATTTGAACTGAGTTCTCTCTAATACTGTGTGGATTAATTAGCTGTTATATTCCTTTGTGCTGAATAAATAAATATCTATCATCTACCTATATAAAATCATAAATGTCCTAGTTTTGTTTCTCTAGAAAACCCTGCCTAACACAGTTCTTATAGGCAGTATAAGATATGCATAAATAATAATAATATATAATATATAGAAGCTTCATGGGTGTGGTATGGTGGGTGTGGTTGAAATATAATCATTTGCCAATTTAAGGAGTAAGAGTGCCAGGGTGTCAATGATATCATAGCCAATGAGGCTTCTGTGTGAGCATGACTTTCTCCTGAGCATTCTGGGAAATTTTGTTCTTACTTCTTGGGGTCAGGAGTCACTATCTCTCTCAGTTCACTCCACTGGAGACTCTCTATTAACAAAGCTGACTTCCCTCAGAGATGCTGCATCTCAGAAGACACATGGAATTACCCTAATGTCCTGAGTCAAACAAGCCATATGGATTTCTGAAGTTGGAGAAGAGACATCTGCCAGCGCTGAGATGCTTACACCACCACTGTAGCCAAAGCCTTTCTATCCACTGGCATTTGATCATTCTGCACTTGGCATCATTGCATGTGCATTGTGAGTCTAAAGAGAATGGTATCAGATATAAGGGTTAATATGGACTTATGACCTTGGATGGGAGTGGATTGGGATATTTTCTCTTCAATAGAAACCTATTCCTTTTACACAGATGTGTCCATGGGTTTGTTTCTCTAGCCTACCCAGACTAACAGTGCGGGAGGGACAGAATGAATAGGAGCTAATATCAAAGAGCTCAAGAAGAAATATAATGTTTTGAAATTGTTGATGCCAGCATTTGTACATGTCTGCTTGATATAATTGATGTATGGGTTGTTATAATATATATGTAAGAGGTACCAGAAAGTGATTTGTTGATTAAAAATAAATAAATGAAATGCTTTTTGGTCAGATACTGGAGCCTTGTTTTTGGCCTATACCTTCAAAAAGTCTGGATTTCTTCATTTAAAAATACCTGTTGTTTATCATATGTTAACTATTGGAACAGTTGAGTATCAATCTATGATAAGTGACTGTGTCAATCTAATGTGTTAGTCTAGTTAAATTAAAGAAACAAATTCAAAGACACTTATATGTATACAAGAAATAACTTTATATACAAGAGCAATTGAATATTGAGAAAACACCCCTGCCCAGTCCAGATCAAGTCCATAAGCCCAACATTGGCTATAGGTCTGATAGTAATCTATAAAGTCCTCTTCAAACTCTCACAAAACATGCAATGACATCTAGTGCAGGAAAACCACAGACCCATAAGTTGAAAGTCGTGTGTATCCAGTGGCAGTGGAAACATCTCAGTGCTCACAGGGGTCTCCACGTGGATCCTTCAGCTGCAGGGTTCTAGCTGCATCAGGCTTGTTGTCAGTTATGTCGTGCAGGGAGTGTGTGTCTTGGATCCAGTGATCTGTTTATCTCCTTAACACTTCCAAGTGAGGTCATTTGGACAGTGACAGGCTAAACTCCGCCCCTTCACTCTTAAGTCTCAAATTGACAACAGGTTACATAACCACCACAGTGACTTTAATTGTTGACATTATAAATTCCCTACATATCTATGTACAGTCTCCTTTTCCCTTTCTATATTCTTTTTAGTAATTTTAAGCTGAGCCTTACATGTGTTTATATTTATAAGGTAGATTTTGAAGTAAAGTATCTCACTTCAGATTGTTCTTTTAAAGAAATACTTATGTTTTTAACTAGATACAGTGCTCTTGGCTGGCACCCCTGCTGATTGTGCTGACAGGAAAGAAATTTCTCATGTTCTGTAGTCTTCCTAGTCATGTTTTATCCTTGGAAAATATGGCACTTGGAACTAATTTTACTCTTGTTGTGAAAAAATTGTGCTTGTTAATGGCAAGAATGGAACTGTCATTTTTTGTTATTGTTACTTAAAGGTACTTATTTTTGTTTTTGTATTGTCTGTGGTAATGCTTGGTTGTAAATATTTTATTTAAACTAAAGTCTTAGCAGTCAAAACTATTTTAAAATCTTATTATAACATGCAATCTAGTTGAATTTTATCATGTATATACTTTTATATTCTGATATAATATTAATTTGGATGCTGACTATAATAAGGATTTTGTATCTTTAGATAAGACTGATTTGTGCCTGGTATTATTTATTTTATTGTTCAGTTTTCTTTCTTTGAGAAAAGAAATAAATTTCCTTGGACATGTTACTTGGACAAAATATTTAATTTTCACTGTATATACAAAAATACATGTAAATAAAAAAGAAAAAAATACATTCAAGTAATTACAAGGAAAGATTAAAATAATCTCAGCCTTCTTTGAAGTATGAGTTTTCCTTTATCTTTATTTGGGAGAATATAGAAGACATTTCTGACAATCTGAATCTGATGAAATTATCATCTATAATTATGAAACATTTATGCTTCCACTCTAAAGCACAGATATAATTTATCCAGGAAAAGAATCTGGGAGACAGATCTAGTCCAATTATTCGTAAGCTTATGAATGTGAAAGTTTTGTCATATTTTTAATTTTCTGCATAAAACTTCCTAAAAATATTTATTGTTTAACATCTTTGCCCATCTTTTAGGTTTCATGATTTGAAAATTCTTTCTATTCTATCATCTCATTTTAATTTATTTCCATAATTTCTTTTTTAAACAAATATTTCTCTTCTTTCTTGTATTTGCCTCAACTGAGTATAAGGATCCTTTTTACAAGCAATGTGCACTCAGATTTTCACAAATAGATGCTGCCAATTTGACTGGATCATAGGGCCCATCATGGGTCCGAGTAGACCTGTGCTCCAGAGGGTTTTCAGGGACTAATTTCCTGGAACTGTATCAACATCTTTCTTCTGCTTTCCTTTTGAAGGACATCCCAGTGACAGGATGGGCTGCTAACTAAACCGGCAGTTAGAACCTACTAGCCATTCTGTCAGGGAAAGACAATGCTTTCTACCCCTCCTGTAAAGAGCCACAGGCTAGACAGACACTGCGGCAGTTTTATCCTGTCCCACAGCTTCCTTATCAACAGAATCAGAATAAGCTTGATGGCAGTGGATTTTTTGAAGAATCTTTCTTAAGAAGCACCTTCAAGTAGACTTGAATTACTGCCACTTTGGGATTAATAGCTAAGTGTACCACCAAGGGCATCCTAATGAAATGTATCCACTTACTAAAATAAATGAAATAATTGCTTACTAAATTTTAACTTATATTTAATGCAAAACAGCTTATACTTTAAAAATAGTTCACAAATATTGATGAAATAAGTAGCTTAGAAATGGATAATGAGCATTTGTGGTATTAGGAGAAAAAAATGGCATGCTTTCTTTTTCATACTTCATGGGTGTCATGTACAGTAATTTCCCAATGCACTATTACATTTGATTTCCTGACTGCTGATTCCATGAGTATTGATTGTAGATCCAGGCAAGGTGAAATCCTTGACAGCTTCAATATTTTCTCCATTTATCATGATTGTAACTATTGGTCTAGCTAAAGGGAATTTGTTTTTCTGTGCGTTGAGTTGCAATCCACACTGAAAGTCATGAACATCATTGACAAGTACGTCAAGTCCTTCTTGCTTTTAGTAAGCAAGTCTGTATCTTCTGCATATAACAGCTTCTTCATCAAACTTATGACAAGTTCTTCTTTGTAGAGCCCAGTTTTAAAGAATGCATGCTCAGCACATAGATTAGATAAATTTGACAAAAGGCTATAAATCTGAGATAGATTTTTTCAGATTTTTAAATCATGCAATAGTCTTTTATTAGGTTCAAATGATTATCTCTTGATTCACGTACAGGTTTGTCATGAGCACAATGAAGTATTGGAATTCCCATTCTTCTCAGTGTTAGTCATAATTGTTGTGTTTCACACATTCAAATGCTTTTACTTAGTAAACAATTGTGGCAGCCATGTGCTTATGTTAATTTTATGATGGAAATGTAGGGGTGGAGTCTAGCCTGTTACTCTGGAGATAGCCATTGAGTAGCCAATGAGGCCTCTATGTGGGCATGGCTTTCTCCTGAAATTTCTGGTAAATCTCGCAATATTTCCTTCATGAAGATGAGAAGCTACCTTTCCCAGTTGTTGGGAGTTAGTTGTTAGGATTAATCAAAAATGATTAATCACAGACAAGACAAGCTGGCAGCATTCGAGAAGCTGGAGGAGCTGGCAGAGAGACCACACAGCTTTGCCCTGATGGAGCCAGATCTCTGAAGCTGGGGCGGCCAGATGGAGACCTCTACCAGTGATGAGTTTCTTCTTCTATTGATGGACCCTGAGCCCTGGAGGCAAGGTGCCCTTCCAGGACCGGGATTCTGCACCCACTGACCTGTGACTTCGTGAGTCGGAAGAAGACTTTATAGACTGATGTCAGGCATATGGGTTAATATCAGACTTATGACTTTGTACTGGATTGGGCTGAGATCCTTTCTCCATGTCCCATTCCTTTTGTATATAAACCCTTTCCTTATATCGATATGTGTGTTCTTGAATTTGTTCCTCTAGTCTACCTGGACTAACACAACAATACACAGCAAAGCATAATGCTGATACTCTCTGTTTTCAGCTAAGATACTTTGCACATTCTTTGTACATCAGTCATAATATTCCTACTGTCATGCTTTTTTATGAATCCATGTGGAATTTATGGCATCTACCTATGTAGACATACTGCTGCGATCACTGTAGAATTACATCCAGCAAATTTTGCTTCCATGTGGTGTTAATGATATCGATTGATGATTTTCACATTCAGGTTACCTTGTTCTGAAGTGAGTACAAATATGAATTCGTTTTAGTGGGTTGCCCCGGTAAATCTTTTCCAATTATGTTGGCATAAAAGTTTAGAAGTATTAATGCTTCCAAACATATCAATTGGTATTTCTAGAGCTTATATTTCTTTTCTTTTCTGCTAAAGTTTTTGGTGCAATTTTGACTTCTTCCTTCAGTATCACTAGTACTTGATCATATGCTACTTCTTGATATAGTTGAATGTCAACTAGTTCTTTTTGGAATAAAGATTCTGTGTATAACATCCATCTTCTTGGGTACTTCCTGCATTATTCAGTATTTGGTCCAGATAATTCTACAGTACTGCAACAGAGGGCTAGACATTTTTCTTCAAATTTTTCAGCTTGAGATATGCTTAGTGTGTTCTTGCATTTTTGTTTTCTAACTCAAAATCTTTGCACATTTCATTACAATATTTTACATTTGTTTCTCTCTCTTTTTGTCATCGTTTCTCTTCATTTTGAACCATGCTCCATCATCAAGTGAAGGATTCAACAGCTTATATCATTATAGTCAATTCTATTTTGAAAAGGCAACTTTTCCTCAGTCGTATTTTCGAGGGCCTTCCAACCTGATGGACTCATCTCCCAGCACTACAGCTGATTATTTTTTTATAGTTCTTAATAAGTGTTGCACTGACCTAATCTGGTGTCAATGTGAGGATTATGTGTGTAGGAGTGGAGTCTAGTCTGCCAATCTGGAGACTGTCACTGAGACCTCTGTGTGGACATGGCTTCCCCCTGAGATTTTTGGGAAATCTGGCCATATTTCTCCCTTGAAGCTGAGAGATTCACTGTTCAGTCCCTTGGAGATGCTCTCCTGACAAGACACATGACTGACTACCTGTGAGACATCACTGAGGGAAGCCACATGAAACTACCCTATGCCCTGAGCTGGACAAGCCACATGGATGGAACCAGACCTCAGAAGCTGGAAAAACTGAGTAGAGACACTTGTCAGTGCTGAGATGCTCGAGAAGCCACAGAGAGGGTCCTGCCAGTGCTGAGATGCTCCTATCAACACTGGATCTAAAAACTTTCCACCCACTGATCTGTGATTATCCTACCTTTGACATCATTGCATTTTTGCAATGCATTGCATTGTTTTCTGAGTCTGAAGAGGACTTTATAGATTGGTATAGGACAAATGGGCTAATGTCACACTTGTGACCTTGGACTAGACAGAGTTGGGATGTTTTCTTAATGTATAATTACTCTTTCTTATATTCATATACATGCTTATGAATTTGTTTCTCTAGCCTACCCAGACTAACACAATAAGGTTTTCAGATGCCTCAGAAGTAGATAATTTTTCTTTCTAAGTAGACAGTTTTTGATGTCTGGTAAAAATTTCCCATACCTCTTCTACAGCATGATACTAACCTATTACACTTACTTTAATAATTTCCCATTTACTTAAAATCCAAGTTCTTTTCTTTGGTTTTCAGTGTCTTTTTACCCCACCCCTCACCTTTCAAACACATTTCTCATATAGGATCTTTTAACTTTATTTCTGAACATAAGGTCTTATTGGCCATTGGATTCAACCACACTTTAAACCTTTTCCTGTTTAAAGTCTCTATACTTTAATATACTCCTTTCAATGCTTTATACACTATGTAGTTGATCTTGTGTTTCAGGTATAAATTCAAATGTGTAGTATTTAACTCAATTTTTAAAAAATCACAACTATGGGGCTGAGCCCCGGTGGCATAGTGGTTGATTGAGGGACTGCAGCCCAAGGGCTTGGTGGTTTAAATCTGCAAGGAGCAAGGCTGGGTAGCTCTCACAATCACTAGAGGTCAGTGGTGCCCCCCCCCCCTAAAAAATTATAACTATGCTTGAATATATGCATCAGGAACTTATCTGTTTCCATTTGCTTGTTTCTTGAGATATCAATAGGACCCAGGAAAATATCTGACACAATGTTGTAGGGAGACTAATATGGCTTTCTCTTTCTGAAGAGGTAATGACTCTATTTAGAAGTTCAGAGTCACAAGAATAATTTCAAGAGTACTTTGAACTGTACTATTTTCTTTTCAACCTAAAATGAAAAGGAAAAGGATACCCAAAAGAAACCAGTCTCATAAATTTCATAGTAGTAGGTATTTTTTAACCACTTGAGACTCGTTAGCTGATATCATTTTTCACCTAATGCCTCTTTGTCTCTGAACTTTCCTGTAATTTCTTCTCTCTTGAGGTCTCTAGGAGACTTCAAGCTAGGATATGAAGCTAATCTCAACCAAAACTCCCTGATTTCATGTGGAAATATCCAGCCAGGCAATAAAATATTGAAGTAGAAAGAAAGAAGCTTGAGCTCACTGTTAGATGATCTTATTTATTCTAGCCCTAGGATGCAGAATTTTTTCCTCTCTTTCTTTTAAAGGTATGTGGTGGAGATAAAAATAAAACTATCACTTACATAAAAAGGTTCATGACTTTTTTCTCAAGCTAAATTATTTATTACTCATTAAATAGCATACTATTTAAAGACAGATACCTAATCAAGCATATATGGTTCTAAGATGGTAATTGTTTTAGTAAGAGTGCTCTTTATGGAAAAAAGTCACCACTTGTACAAATTCTAGAAAGAAAATAAATGAAATTTACTTTACAAGCCCACATAACGTAGTCGATAAAAATCAGAAAATTACCTATCATCAGAGATGATCATAAAAAATGAGAGCACAGCAAAAATAAAAAATAACAAATGAATATTAAAAGACAATATTTTCTTCTCACTGATTCTAAAGGGCAACTTTATGAGATAAGCTATAAGTCTTGTGTAACTGTAGAAAAGAACAGCATTATACTAAGAATTAATGTGTAGATTATGTAAAATAGTGAAGAGTAGAAATTCACAATGTTATCTTGTTTCTTTTAATCCCACTAATGTCATTAAAATAATTTTATTAATATATAATTCACATATCATATACTTTCATATTTCATTCATATTAAAAAGAGCTGTATCATTATCACCACAATCAGTCTCAGAACATTTTCTTCCTTTTTGTAATCATTATAAGCCCTGAATTCCTTCTAACCTCCCCTCCAATACCCTCATTAAGTCATTAATTTAATAATGTCTCTAAAGATTATTTATCCTGGATTTTATATTGTGTCTTTTATTTAAAGGCAAGTACACCCACAATAGAGTCTAATTAGTGTTATATAAGTACACACCAGTTGTGAAATGAAATAGAGATTAATATATCTAAAACATAATGAATTAACAATACTGGTGTAGTGGATTAAGTATTCATCTACCAACTACTAACTTAGTTATTCATAGCCACCAGATACTCTTTGCAAAAAAGATATTCTATTTGCTCCCATAAAAACATCAATCTTATGGGGAAATATATATGTGTGTATGTGTATATATATGTATATATATATAAACTATTAAGGTAGCATATGGACAGTGGGCCTCTACTCAAGTACTCCCTCAACCCAAGAACACTATGCACTATCAATCTTCCCAATATAATTGCTGAAGACAAAGTGGGTGCATAAGCAAATCTGGTGAAGAAAGCTGATGGTGTCTGGCATTATAAAGGTCCATTATCTGGAGTCTTAATGGTTTGAAGATAATCAAGCAGCAACCTAGCTGAGAAGCAACTAAGCCCACACAGAAGAAGCACACCAGCCTATGTAATCATGAAGTGTTGGTAGGATCATGTATCAGGCATCAAACATCAAAAATTCAGGAGGAGGAATGTGGAGTAGAGTCCCAAAGCCCATCTGTAGGCAACTGAACATCCCCTTACAAAAGGATTTCAGGGAGGGAGAAGAGCCAGTCAGGGTGCAGTATAGCAGAGATAAAACATACAACTTTCTTCTACTTCTTTAATGCTCCTCTCTCCACCACCCCCCCCGCCCCAATCAGGATCCCAATTCTACCTTACAAATCGGACTAGACCAAAGGATGTACACAATTCCATATAAGAACTGGAAACACAGGCAATCCAGGACAGATAAATCCCTAAGGACCAATAATAAGAGTAGCAATACCAGAAGGGTAAGTGAAAGGGGGAAGGAGAAAGGGGGAAACAATCACAATGATCTACATATAACCTCCTCCCTGGGAAGTAGACAACAGACAAGTAGGTGAAGGGAGACACTGGTCAGTGTAAGAAATGAAAAAATAGTAATAAATTATCGAGTTTTTGTGAGAGGAGGAATTGATACCAAGGGCTCAAGCAAGTAGAAAAAAATGTTTTGAAAATGATGATGGCAACAAATATACAAATGTGCTCAACAGAATGAATGGATGGATGTTGATGGTGATAAGAGTTGTACAAGTTCCCAATAAAATGAGTTTTTAAAACAATTCAATCTTATAAACCCCATGGAGCAGTCCTTTAGGGTCACTGAAAGTCAAAATGAGCTTGCTGACAATGAGTTTGTATTTCTTTTATAACATAACTACCCATCCACATACTTGTGTGAGTATAATTTCTTTACTCTAGGGCTAAAAATGTGGAACAAGAGTGATTAGAAATAAAATAAAATATTATGAGTTATGAAGTAATCAAGGACTTGAATTCAATTTTTTAAAAATTAACATGATTATGAAAGCTATATGTTTCTGTTATATGTTTCTAAAGGGTTTCTGAGGAGCAATTTTTTTTTGAGGAGCAATTTTTATTAAAGACTCCCAACATAATAAAACACTACCTTCTTTTAAAAAATGTGTCAATTTATGTGTGGTTAAGTTTCGAAGATAGAAATATTTTTATTACTAAATCATTTTATTGGGGCTCATACAATTCTTACCAATATCCACACATACACCCATTGTATCAAGCAATTTTGTGCATTTGTTTCCCTCATCATTCTCAAAGCAGTTGCTTTCTACTTGAGCCCCTGATATCTGCACCAAAGATAAAAATATTTTTTTGCACAGTTTACAGGCTACAAATTAAACTCCTTTGTCTTCAGCCATTTTCTAGGGGACTTTCAGTGACGTGAAAATGTTAGATTTCTCCCTTCTTGTCAGATACAAACATGGAACAGAGGGGGTGTTTATAACTGATGAAGTTTAGGTGGGCTTTGGCTGAGTTGGGAAACATTTCTGGGGCTTCCGGATGTGCGGTGAAGCCTTTGACATCATCACTATGGGAAAAATCAATGGGCAATGACCACCTGATGACATGTGTGCTAACAACCAAAGACATTGCAGAAGCGTCAGCAAGTCAGGAATGGAATATCTAAATATGGTAAACTTGGGTGTAGGGCTTTAAGGTGAAAAGGAAAAAGAATAATGTATGTTCTTCCACTTTTTTGTCAATGTGCTGAACATAAAATTCCATGTGGTTACTTCAGACTTCAGTGAAACTTTGAACGAACGACATTTCATTCTGTCTAGTATAATTCTCCCTGGATTATGCATTGTGTGCACTTCCTCTTGCTAAAGTACTCTTATAAATTTTTCTTTGATGATAGAAGGAGTACTTGTTTGCACTGTGAGATAAGGGAGAGATTTTCAACTCAAAGAGGGGAAGATCAAACCCAACAGATGCTCTTCATGAGAAAGATGATGCTTTCTGCTCATATTAAGATTTACAGTCAGAAGAAAGGAGAGGGGAGGGAGAGAAGGGGAAATGAGGAGCTGATACGAAGAGTTTAAGCAGAAAGCAAATTTCTTGAGGGTGATGAGGCAACAAATGTACAAATATGCTTGACACAATGGATGCATGTATGGTCCATGACATGAGTTGTACAAGTCCCCAGTTAAAAAACAATTTAAGGAAAAAAACAAGATTTACAGTCTTCCATACCCCTTGATATCAGTGAAGGGGCCATGGGCAGGTATTATAGATGGCTTCCTGGCTAATTTCTTGCAGGTGCTATGACCTCCTGATCAAATGGTAGAAAATGCAGAACAGAATCTCAAGTCCCAAAGGAATCTATTTTTCTATTACCACATAGACTGGATAAATCTCCAAATTTATTGCTCAGAAATAACGTAGGCATGAAACGTTAACCCATATAGATCCTGTCATCTTCTTCAAATCAAGCAGTGCTGTTAAGGACCACTGAGGCTGCGCTGACTCAGAGCAGCCCTTTACAGTACAGAAAGAACTCTTCCAGTTCTTTGCCATCCTGGCAATAGCTGATACATTTGAGAAGATCATGCTGCAACCATTCTGCTAATCCATCTCATTGAGAATCTCCCTCTCTTGCTGCATGACTACTTTAACAACCTCGATGTACTTCTACAGCGACTGGTGGACCTCAATCACGTGCCCAAAGCAAGTCAGAGGAAGCAATGCCGTACTCACATCTAAGGAGCAATCTGACAGTGCTTCTTTCAAGAAGGATGTGTTGGTCCATCTGACCCACTGAAGAGTCACTGAGCTAATTTCAAGTCACAGTGTCCTTACAGGCAGAGTTAAACAGCTACCTTGGACTTTTGACACAAAAATTTTAAAGTAGCAGACAATTCATCTTGCTTCTCCTGGAGTAGCTGATATGTTTAAACCACTGAACTTGCAGTTGGCAACACAATCCTTAACTCATGGTGCAACCAGTTCTCATCTGCTCTTCTGATAGTCTGTTGTATATTCAATAGCCAATGCTGACATCATAATTCAAAGGCATCAGTTTTGCCTGTGGACTTCTTTATTTTCCAGCTTTCCAATGCATATGAGATAAGTAAAAGTATCCTGAATTAGGCCAAGTTCATCTTAGTCCTTCAAATGATATCTTTTTTTTTTAACACACCACAGAGATTTTTATAGCTGATTGGTTTGATCTAATAAATCACTTGATATGATGTCCACTGCTTCCCTGGATGCTAAGAGTGCATCCAAGTAAAATGAAGACCAGCACAATATCAATCTTTTATAAGCTTATCATGGTGTTTCTTAATAAATTCAGAAAAACTAAATTCACCTCCATCAAGTCAATATTGACTCATAGTGACCTCCTAAACTATAACTATTTATAAGAGCAGAAAGTCCAGTCTTTCTCCTGTGGAGTTGTGGGTGGTTTTGAACTTCCACCCATGTGGATTGCAACCTGATACATAACCACTACAACACCAGGATTCCTGCAATCAGTAAAAATGCTCAGCCTTAAGCATTGTGCTTCTTTAGGAATCATCCCAATGGCATCAACATGACAACAGTATTTTGAAAGATTAGATATGACTCTAAAGAGCAGTGCTCTAATGTTAATGGTGGTGGCACATCTCAAAAATTAGAATGGGAGAGAGAACACAACTTGCAGAATGTAGTCAACATCACTAGATTTTACAATGACACTAGAAAAGTTGAATGGGTGCTTACTTTGCTGCATATCATCTTGGTGACCATAAAAATATAATACATTATTCAAATAGGCAAGTAAACTAATAAATACTCAAAAGTTTATTCAGAAGTTTTTGCTATAAAATATGTTTGCTGGGTTTTCTAGAGAAGCAAACTTTGTGATTCTTAAATGTGTATGTATATAGAAAATGATTTATATCAAGAAATGGCTCACACGGTTACACAGCTGTAGAAGCCCAGTCCAATTCAAGTCCATAATCAGATGTAAGGTGGGGGCTTTTCCTATCTCATTCTTATAGGAGCTGATGAATGGGAAGCAGGGAGAAGAAATAAGAGGACCACAGATTGGTAGGTGCTGCACTGAATGAATTTAAGGTCAGCAGTCTACTGGTGTTCTTCTCAAGGGTTGGGGCTCTCCTGACCAATATATGTCCAAAGTTTGTCATTCTTGCCTCTAAGGAGCACTCTCACCTTACTTTTTAATACAGATAGGTTTTTCTTTTAGAAGTTCATGGTACTTTCAATATTCCTCTCCAGCACCATATTTCTAATATACCTATTCTACAGTCTTCCTTATTCAATATCCAATTTTCATACATCTATGATGCAATAGAGAACACCATGACTTGGGTCAGGTACATATTAGCCATCAAAGTAACTTCCTTGCTCTTCAATATTCTAGGGAAATCTTGTGCAACAGATTTATCTACAGCAATATGTCTTTAGATCTCTTTATTACTGATTCCATTAGCATTGATTAAGGATCCATGTAAGGCCAAATCCTTGACAATTTAAGTGTTTTCTTCATTTATCATGATGTTATCTATTAGTCTAATTGTGAGGATTTTGATGTTCCTCATATTGAATTGTAATCCATACTGAAGATGAAAATCTATCATTTTCATCAGGAGGTGCTTCATTTTCTCCCCACTTTCAGCAAGCAAGGGGCATCATCTGCTTACCACTGATTGTTGAAAAGACTTCCTCCAAACCTGATGTTGCATAGATTGAACAAGTGTGGTGAGAAGTAAACCTTGGCATCCACCTTCTTGTTATTTCAAATCATGTAAGATTCCTTTTGTTTGGTTCTCACAAATGGCTTCTGATCCATGTATGAGGTCCTTGTGAACACAATGAAGCATTCTAGAATTCCCATTCTTCACATGTTTATAACTCAGTTTAACATTAATTTATAGATTTCACAAAAATGAAGTTGATATCATGTGTTGCACAAAAGAAACATGTGTGAAAGGGGATATCAAAAGGTGTAAGATATGAAAATATAATTTATAACTTATCAAGGGTACATGAGAGTGGGAGAGTGGAGGAGACAGGGATAAAAGTGGAGCGGATACCAAGGGCTTGTGTAGAAAGAAAAATGTTTTTAAAGTGATGATGGCAACATATGTACAAAGTACTTGATATAACCGATTGCTTTCAGAGGTAAAAGATGCCCAATAAAATGATTTTTTCAAAAAAAAAGAAGGAAAGGTTAAAGAAAACCCATGGAACAGAGTTTTCCTCTAACAACAACAACAACAACAACAACAACAAACCAAGACATTTGAGAAATGATGTAAGTCAATTTACACACAGTGATAGCTAAACCTTTGTGTCAACTTCATCTCTATATTAGAATTCTTTTGAGTAGTCAATCAGTTAAAAGGAAATGTCTTAAGGTCTGCCACTTGCATCCAATAGAAGTGGAGACTGTGGAAAAGCAATATTCTAAAATTGATTTGTTGAACTTTGCATCTCTGGACTTGAGCTAATGGCATGACATGTTGCCTACCAATCCTGGGCATTGTTTGAAGTCTGCTACATGACCTTCCAAGGTGAATTTGTGGGCTTTGTAACCACAGCCTGTCATCTTTCTACTGCTTTTGACTTTATCAACCCCTGAAGTTTTGTGAGTTAGGATAATTCTCCCATCTAATATCTGACCCATATATGTGGAACTGACATGGGCTTGTTCCATGCCCACTTCTACAAGTATATGAGCATTTTTTTCATATATTTTTTCTGTTTATACATTTTAAGAATTCTCATCTAGAGAACTCACTATAATTTATGTGCCATTTCATTGTTATAATTATCTTTGTTACTTCTAAATTTCTAAACAAATGCAGATGCTATGATTTTCCACAAGCATTTCTGAAAAATTACATCAAAATAACTTGCTGATATCACAAAATTGCCTGAATCAGTCATGATTACATTTGATGCTATTTTATAGAAATGTAAGCTAAAAGTGTCCCTATGGGCATTGTTTCAACAAAATAAAAAATAAATATAGTGTACACAATTTTATGACTTAAGAGCAAGCAGTATTTACATTTCATGCATTTTTAATTTAGATTTATATTCAGGAAATAAGAAAATATTGAAGCAGCTTAAAATGACCCATATACAACAATAAAGAAAATATTAGCACCTCAACAAGATAAAGAAGAATATACAATTATAAAAACAAAGAAACAGGCAAAGTATATGACCAGAATTTTCACCAAAGATATTCAGGCAACCATCAAACATGTGAAGAAATGACTTTTGGAAAAAGAGTCTGTGTTGCTTTGCTCTTTCAAAGCATGGCATGTTTCCACTCAATGTACCTTTTCTGGGTCAGTTAGAACTCAAGGCACAGATTTTGCCATGACCCTTCACATTCCTAAATCTTCCATTAAAATTCACTGACCTGAGCTCTAAAATAGAGCTGGATAACTTGTCCATCTAGTCAATGGTCAAACGTTATCGACATTCTCATCTGTTCTGGACATCCGGAAGGAGCTTTGTTATCAATCACCATTTTCCCTTTTTTGAAATGAGAAACAACTTGAGTACCCTTGAGCTTCCCCCATCATGCTGTCCTTGTAAGTTGTGCTCAACATCATAACGGTTTCTGTGCCATTCTTACTGAGCAGGACACAAAATTTCACAGGTGCACACTGTTCTTCTAAAATTGGCCTTCACAAAAAAACAAGGTTCAAGCAAAGCTGCTTTTATGAAAAAATTCACTGTGAGCAAAGAGAACCTTCCCAGACAGTACCACTGAGTGCACTAACTCTGAGTGGGTTTCTGGTTGCCTAGTGTGGTAGATAGATAATCTTGTGTCAATTTGGTACTTGAGAGGATTATGAGTGAAGGGGTAGTGTCTAGGCTGTCAATCGGGTCATAGCCAATGAGGCTTCTGTGGGGGTTGGCCTGCACTCTGAGGATTCTGGGAATTTCTGGATTTCCTCCTTGAAAAGCTAGAGAGGCTTTCTCTCTGCTCACTCTGTAAGAGATAATCTACTGACAAGGTACATGGCACTGCACTGAGAGACTCCATGCCCTGTGAATTGGAGAAGTCATGTGGAGACCCCTGCCAGTGCTGATATACTTATAATGCCTCTGGATCCACAAGACTTCCCACCCACTGGCCTATGATCTTATTGCATCCAGTTTAATTGCATGTGCTTCATGAACCTGAAGAGGACTTTATAGATTGATATCAGACTTACAGACTTGATCTGGACTCAGCTGATATGTTTTCTCAATATTCAACTGCTCTCACATACAAAGGACTTTATTATACACAATGTGTCTATGAATTCATTTCTCTAGATTATTTGGATGAATATAGCTAGCTGGGAAAAAATACTCTGCCCATTGGAGTTTTTCTTTCTTTCTTTTTTTGGGGGGTGGGTGGCAGGGAGAGGGGCATATATCCCTCATATGTCATTGGACTGAATTACATCTTTTTTCTAAGAAACATTACTTGAAACTATAATCCTAAGCATTCACAACTCCATAGTTTATTGTCATCATTTCATGAGATGCAACAATTAATTGGCCTAATTTCATGTTTAGTTTTCTTTCTACCTAATCATTGATTGTACAGTGTCTTAGGTCTTAAAGATTTGCAAGCAATCATATGTCCCATATTGACATATTTACCTGAAGCAACAAAAGAAGGAGAATCAGGAATAGAAGGGGAAATTGAATGGTATCCAATTATCCTCACAGAATATTTTGATAAAAAATTTTAGTTGGGGGGGGGGCATCACTGCCCTCAGGTGGTGGGAGTAGGAGGCCCAGCCTTTGCTCCGTGGAGCTGGAATTGAACCTCCGTCCCAGTGGGCCACAGTTCCGTGCACAACCACTACGCCACCGGGGCTCAGCCCAAAAATTTTAGTGATTAAAAAAAAAAAAGTGGATAACTTTAAATCCTCAAGAAATTCAGAAGTTCAGAAGCTATGTAGGTTTGACTATTCCCTGAAACCATTGCCCTAAGATAATATTTCAACCTTAAACCAAAAATAAATCCTTAAATTCTCTTAAATTAAACAACTTAACTATAAAAGAATGTGAGGTCAAGTTTAGAAAAGTTTTTCCAAAGATTTTGTAGGAAATTTAGGAGGTGATGAGTTTATGTCAATGAATAGTAACAGTTTCAAAAGAGGAAGATGAGAACAATTGTATAATTTAAATAATGTGATCAATATTATTTAATAATACATATGGAAATTTGTTGAAGTGGTGCATGTCCTGCTGCTCACAATCCCAGCAATAGCAACAATAGAATAAATGATAAAAAGTGGAATTTTAAAAATGTTTTAAAATAAAGATTTCTATAAAGTGCTGTACTGTCTAGTCTCTCCAGATAGAAATTCTAGAAAGTAGATCATACAGTAAAGCAAGGAAGTAGACAAACAAAAATATTGTTTTCATTACCTGCTTATGTTTTATATGCATACATTATTTAGTTGCTGCATTTACATTAATTTATTTTCAAATACCATTCATCTAAATTGTTTTTTCATTTTGTGGTGCATGTCCATTCTATCATCTCTGTGGATAACCAAATGGGAAAAAAAAACATGTTTTTGTCCTTTAACATAAAGTGATATAAATTTTTATTTAAAACTTATTTTGATACTGATTTTCATTTATAAAATTTGATTGTTTATGTACTTACTGTAAACATTTATATAATAATAAATAATTGCACACTTGTAATTCATAGCAAACCTCAAGACTATATTTTTGTATCTTAATTGTGCTTAGAACTTAAACTTGAAATCTAAGTTGTCATTTGAAGAAGTTGCATTTACGTATGGAGAGATGAAAATAAAACAGAGTTATGAATAATACCAATTTTTTGCTGCGTTATTCCCAGCACAAAAGGAACCTGTAGCCTGGAGAATGCAGGAAGGGCTTGGTAAGGGGCTGGACTGGGTTGTTTCTTAAAACAATTTTAGCATAAAGAGAATTCTGAGAATGAAACGTCTCAACATTGCATGTAAACATGTATCTTAGAGCGGTGTAAGTCTAGCAAGTAGACAATTTGTCATAGGACAATTCATAATAGAATCATTACAAGGAGTCTTTTTTCCATGGGAAAATGCATCTAAACATTCCACAGGGTACTACTATTGAAGAAATATAAATCCCTCATAAAAATAAACTGCAGATCCTATATGTTAGTATTTGTAAATTCTTGGTAAAATAGATATAATATGTACATAAAAAGGAACATTAGTATGTAACTCCTATATGCTAATATTTGTAAATCATTGGTATAATAGATATTATATATATGATAATAAGCATTAGCATGCTATTCTAATGTAAGCATGATAGAAATATAAAATACTCAGGGATGAGCCCTGGTGGTGTAGTGGTTGTGTGCCGGTCTGCAGCCCACAGGGCTGTCGGTTCAAATCCAGCACCAGTTCTCCAGGAGCAAGGCTGGGCTTCCTACTCCCACCAGGGCAGTGATGCCACACACACACACACACATACACACACACACACACACACACACAAGAAATATAAAATACTACTTTACCTTTTCTTATATGTATTTAAGTAAACATAATTTAACTTACTTTGTTACTTTTTCATTCTGTGTAAGTGAATTATTGCTTTCTACTACTTCTTACTTTAAAATTCACTTTGAAATGGAATCATGGAAGGTGGGGACAATTAGTACCAGCTGCTTTCATCTTATATGTCTTCCAAGGAAAATTAGTTGGTGCTTGCCTGGCCTTGCAAGGAGCAATTGTTTTAAAACACTGGAAATATTTAAATAACTGTTGCTATAATTTTATACTGATCAGCTGAAATAAATACTTAAATTAGAGAGATGCATTATTCAGGTGATTTAAGAATTCATTTGACAACCATTTGATCTCCAAATAGCATTATATTGAAAAGCATATCATCCATTTGATAGCTGGTAATTACACTTAATTAGTAATAAAATATTCTCATGAAAACTATCACAAAACTTTAAATAATGTGGTCTTAAAGAAAGATACAACAAAACTATTATGCAAGTGCATAACACAAATAGGTTTAATAAATCTTTGAATGTCATTAATGAAAATTTAAGCAAATCAAAACCAAAAACCAATATGACAAGTTGCCTTCCTCTCATATTTGCCTGACCCAAATACAGACCGGCAAACAGATCTAGATATTTATAATTCTTCCCCCAGATTCCCCATGAGAAATAGCTGCTTTCAGCTACTTTTTGTCTCACTTCAACCAATGAAAAAAAGCGAACAATTCAGCAGTTGAAGACTCATGATAAATGACCCAAGACTCTGGATGGTTCTTCTACAGAAACATTTTTAATAAAGTTTAAACCTGAATCATTCAATTAAGATTTATGCACTCCCCTTTTTTGTGAAAGTAAACCATGTTCTAGGTGAAGGATAAAAAGAGGTGAGGAGAGGACCCTAACAGTGCTATATTTGTCATTGATCGATGTTGAGATCAAATAACAATAAGCTTTAATAGAATTATATAAAGCCTACTTCCCACATGAAATAACAGTTTCTCTGCCTTTTGAAGAACCAGAGAGACAGAGAGAGAGAAAAATGAATAGAAAGGCTCTTTCAGGTGAATATATATGTGTGTGTGTGTGTCTGTGTATATGTGTGTGTATATATATATATATATATATATCCTTAGTGTTTCCAAGACTGTAAATCTTTATAGGAATCTCATTGTTCTCCCTTAGAGTTACTGATGGGTTCGATCTGCTGATCTGAAAGTTAGTGCCCCAACACCTGATCTAGAGAAACCCTAGGGCTGCTTAGAAAGCCTAGTCTAAGAAAATATGATTTATGTGAGACAAGTCAAAGCATTTTTAGGACTATTATTCACATGTCCTATGTCCCTTCATTTATCCACCCTTTTAACTATGATGCCACCTCTACTAGGATTTCTTTTCATTTTTTTTATTTGCAAAAGGCCACCCATTCTTCAAAGACACTTTATATATTTAATTAGATACTACTGTGGCATTTTTGCTAAGTCAGACAGTAAAATGGCAGTCTGGTTAAATTAAAAGTAAAGGTAGTTTTTTGAGAGGCAAGGCAACTTGTAAATTGGGAATCACAAAGTCCGGAGAAGTCAGAATTAACTGATTCAAAGAAGTGAAGCGCTATGAGCAAATACAAGGACATGTGTCAGAACAGAGTGATTGTTTGACATCTAGACCACAGTTACCAAATTGGCTGATGGTACATCTGATTGGTGGAAAATTACATATATTTCTTAAGTTTTTGTTTTTAAGTTACAAAGTAATCATTACATTGGGTCCATCTGACTTGAAAACAATATCTTTCTTGCATGGCTACAGTGAAGACTACACATACTTCTAAAGTTTATTTTCAGTAATCAGTTTTCCAGAGAATTGTTTTGAATTTACCTTCCTAAGAAGAAAGCAAAATATTAAACAAGAAATTGAGAATTGTTCTCTAAAATTGTTTCCTGAGTAATTTTTCCAGGGTATTGTGAAGTACTGCAGGTATGACCGGAGATGATAGCACAGACAGCATCTCTTTTCAGGAGAGGAGCCCTGAGTCCTAGTGGCACCGTGAGTTGTCACCTCATAGTCAGCAGTTTGAAACCATTAACCACTTTGAAGGAGGTGGGGGGTGGGGGGACGGGGCTGATGATGTTTCCTCCTCCTGTAAAGTCCTGGAAACCCACAGAGGCAGTTCTCCTTTTTTCCGTAGGGTTTCTGTGAATTGGAATTGACTCAATGGTGGCACGTTGCTTTTCTGTTTGGATGTCACTTTAGGGTCTTGTTACTCAATCACGTTTCTTCCTGCAAATCTTCAAACCACATAATCTAGGCAAGATGTCCTCCCCAGGGACTGGTTTCTCTTGACAACATACCCAAGGTATGTAATGTGAGCACTCACCATCCTCGCTTCAAAGGGACGTTCTTGCTAAACTTCTTTCAAAACAGATTTCTTTGTTTTATTGATACTTTCTTCTTGTTCTTCTTCTCCTTCTCCTCCTCCTCCCTCTTCTTCTTTTTAAAGTATAAACAATTTCACTGGGGTTTCTTACAGCTCTTATAACAATTCATACCTCAATTTTATCAAGCGCATTTGGACATATGTTGCCATCATCATTTATTTTCTTTCTCTTTTCCTTAATTTTCTTCATTGTTACTATTGGTGATATACACAGTGAAACATACACCAATATCTACAGGTACAGCTAAGAAGTTGCCCTGCGCAGACATGCAATTAGATTTTGCCCAGTAGAGATATCTCCTTCTGTCTACAGGGAAAAGATAGCAGTTATCAAGGATTTCACCTTGTTTAGATCTACAATAAATATTCATGGAAGCAGTAGTTCAATAAGCCAAACAGCATATTATATGGGAAAATCTGTTGCACAAAATCTCTTTAAAGTGCTGAAAAACAGGGATGTCTCTTTGAAAATTAAGAGTTTCCTGACCCAAGCTGTGGTATTTTCAATCACATCACATGTATTTAAAAGTTGGACAATGAGTAAGGAAGACTGAAAAAATTGATGCATTTGATCGATAACGTTGGGGAGGAATATTGCAACTGCCGTGAACTGACAATGAAACAAATCCATCTTGGAAGAACAGCCAGAATGTTCCTTAGAAGTGAGGGTGGGCTGACCCAGTGACTGCAACAATGGGCTCAAGGAAACAGTGATTGTGGAGATGGTGCCGGACCACCCAGTGTTTAATTCTGGAGAACATAGTGTTCCTTTGAGTCACAACAGACTGAATGTCACCTAACAGCACAGAAAAAGAAACCCAGGGACTGTAGTAGTTTCATGTCAGGCTGCTAACTGCCAGCTCATTGTTCCAACCAACTACCCACTCTCCAGAAAAAATAAAGATAAGTTTTTTGTTCCCGTAAGATGTATATCATCAGAAGCACAGTTGGAATTTGATACAGTGTTAGTCAGCTTTTTTGAGGGGTTGGTTTCTTAATATAGAGTTGGGTTTGGTTTTTTAATATCAAGAGGAAAATGTATTTTTTTTACTATATTTGTTTGCTTACTTTATAGTTCATTTTTGTCTATGTTCTTTTTAAAAAATCAAAGACTTTTATTGGGGGATCTTACATTTCCTACCTAGTTGAGGTCTGGTCCCTCTCTCACTTTCATGTGAAGATATAAGTACTACCCCCCCCCTTTCCAGGGGAAGGGGGAGGCAGGGGTTAGTGTCCTATTCCCTCACTATCCATGTCTTCCTTTTTATTTTCCCCGCCTTTTAATTTTTCTGCCACATGCAACATGAGGGTTATATTGGTGCTTTCAATATTCTTTGATAGTAGCATAATTTAAAACCACAGATTCTTGTGTCATTTTAATTCTCTTGTCCAACTTTTGGATTGCATAACAGGCAACTGAAAAGACGTTGGCTTCGGTCTGGCACACCTTAGTCTTCGAAACAAGATACCTGCTTTTCAACACTTCAAAGAGGTCTTTTGCAGCAGATTTACCCAAGGAGATACACCATTTGATCTCTTTATTATGATTTCCATAAGCATTGAATTTTGATCCAAGCAAGATAAAAGACTTAACATTTGGGCTGAGCCCCAGTGGAGCAGGGGTTGTGCATGGGACTGCGTCCCACTGGGTTGGAGGTTCAAATTCAGCAGGAGCTCTCCAGGATCAAGGCTGGGCCTCCTACTTCCACAACCAGAGGGCAGTGATGCCAAAAAAAAAGAGAAATACTTAACATTTAAATCTTCTCTATAGGCAGGTTAGTTTCTTACTTCTAAAGGGAAATAATAGCAAAAGTTGGGAATTATATCAATAATTCTAACAGAATCACAGGATTTTTTAAAAAAGGAGCATGTGTAAGTCTGGGTAGACTAGAAAAACAAATTCATAGACACACATATGTCTATAAGAGGGCTTTATATAAATGGTATTCAAATGGTATTTGAATTTGTACATTTAAAATGCACCCCAACCCAGTCCAGCCCAAGCCAATAAGTCTGATATTAGCCCATATGTCTGATACCAATCTATAAAGTCTTCTTCAGACTCATGAAATACATGCAATGACACCAAATGCAGGACAATCACAAGTCAGTGGGTATTAAGCCTTTGGATCCACTGGCAAAGGTCTCCACGTGACTTCCCCAGCTTCCAGATTACATCAGGGTAGGTCTATATGGCTTCTCCTCAGGATTATCTCAAAGGGACTCAGCAGAGAGAGCTAGTGTCTCCCGCCTCCAAAAAGGAACACCAGATTTCCCAGAATTCTCTGGATAAAGCAGGCCATGCCCACATAGAGACTTCATTGACTATGATCTGATTGACAAGCTAGACTCCACCCCTACACTCTTAATCCTCAAATTGACAAATGGTTTTATTATTACCACACAGCACAAATAGAAAATATTTCACTCGAAAATGGTAGAACTAGTTCTGTTTGAAATCTTTTTAGAGTCAATTTTATGTGTGAAAGTATTTAGTGTAAAATTAAGGACATATGTAAAGTTCTTTGGACTGTGAGCTGCGTGGTTGGCACTTTAAAACCACCTGCAGCTCCAGAGAAAGACTGGGCCTTTTGCTCCCCCAAACAGTTTTGATTTTGGAGCCCCACAGGGATTGTGGATGAGTTGATATTAACTCTGTGGCAGGGAGAATATACAATATGGTTATTATATTTATTTATATGTAGGTCTTATTTATAAAATTATATGCTCAAAATACTCATTGAGTGAGTGAGTTGTGATAGGTGTGTACTAGGTGAAGAGGGTTGAGGAAAGGAAAAACAAATATATCTACTCTCATGACTTTTTTTTTTGTCATGACTTTTTTATTAAGTAAACTTGTGGTTCAAGAAACATATCTTTCTTTTGAATAGTTAATATTAAAAATTCCAAAGTTACTTCAGATGGAAAAACAAGGTTTCTTAGAGTTGTTGCCCTCATAATGAATGACCAGAAAGAAGGTTCAACAGTTTTACTTTTACGTTTCTTCTTTCTGCAAAGAAGAATTCATGATAAGATAGTTCATCCTGAAGTTCCTCAATTCTTCACGGTGATTATATACACCATTAGCTTTTTGTTTTTTTTCTTAAATGCACAAATCTCGAAATAAAAAACAGTCAATCTGTGCTTCAGTCAAGGCAACTTATTTCAATTTGATCATGAAGAAATGGCATGCAAAAGAATATAAGCATTTATGTGAAACATGCAAAGGAATCAACAAATCTGGAAAGTCACATGTTATGAAATTCAGTCATCCTAAAGAAAATACTGAATTAAAAATAAAATAGCCAGTGAATGCTACTGTAATGCTAACTGGAAGGCAAAACAAATAGGATGAAAGAAGGTCAAATTCTTCCTTGAAGATAAGGCAAGAAGCTTTCCTCCCTGTTCTTTCAGAATTCACTTCAGATATGCTGTAATTCTAAATTGTATCTCTGTCCCTTTGAAAAATGTGTAAATGAAGAACACGTCCTCAAGGGCTTAATAACCATCTTCTTGAAATATGATCATCAAGGAAGAAAGTAGAACCACCTCCTAGTCCCCAGTTTCCCAGAAGGAGATTTACATGACTTCAGTTATTCTGTCATAGATATATCAGAAATAAGTGATTTTATCTTGGAAACATGAAAGTTTATATACATATAATACATACAATTTGATGATATATATTCATATTGTCAAATCATTTCTGTATGCAATACCTTTAGTTGATTTCTGTTGTGTAATATAGCCCAATTTAATGTACTTTTAATCATAATACTTGTTTTCTCTTATACCTGTATAGAGATATTTTCTGTACTGAGAATAGTTTTATTTTTAATTCTTCTTCAACAAAATACTACTCTATGGCAATTCAATATGGCAAAATTTAACAAGATAAGGAATTCATCAAAGTATTGAATGAGCAATATAAAGTTCACTATTTACATTAAATTTTAAAAATTGACATGCAGATGGAACTCAATAGTCAATGAATAGATGGATGATTACACAAATTAATGAAAATTTGAAAGATTAATTTAATTTGCATGCTATTAAACAAGGACTGTGCAAGAAGGAGATAGTACATAATACGAGCAGCAAAGAGTAAATTAGTAAGTTAACCTCTTTATTCATCCCAGTAATGGACATGTACTCAGCAGAATACTAACTACTTATTGTAAGGGGTGTGAGAGAGATGAAGCTGTCTATCCCTATAACTCTTTAAAGTCTTAGAGATGCAAAGAGGCAATTCTACCCTGTCCTATGGAGTGGTTATGAATTAAAAATGACTAGACATCAAGGAGGAGTGTAAAGGAGAAACATATGCTATTTATATCAAAGTGCCCACTTAATGTAAACAGATTTCAAGAACTATAATAGAAATTAATTCTTTGTATTCTAAGTAACAGCAAGGTACTTTAATCTCATTATCTGCATTGGGTAGAGACAATGCATTATTTAATATGGGTAGCCAAAGTCTCCTACTCCAGCCATATGATAGTTTCCTGGATGGACCTGGTAAGAAGATAGGGAAAGATACTGATAGCATTCACCTGAGAGCAATTATGAGCAGAAATGTCACAGAAATGTCATCCTGGTCTGTGTATAAAATGAGCCACCTGAGACAGGAGAGGGGATCTCCTTTTCAGCAGCAGTTAGCAGGGAACCCACTATCCTGAACCTCAGATTCCTGCACAATGAACCCACTATCCAGATATCAACTATGATATCAGAGGAGTAGCAGAACCAAGAGCCACAGCATGGAACATAGTGTGGTGGATTTCCCAGCCCATGGAGCAACTAAACCTGAGTGTCTTAGTTATAAAAAAAAAAAAAAAGAAATACTTAGGAATAAACATAACCCAAACCAAAAAAAAAAAAAAAAAAAAAAGATACAACATATCACTACCACAAGAATCCAAAAGAGAGCTAAATTAATGGAAGAATGTCCTATGTTCATGGATAGGAAGACAACATTATGAAAATGTCAGTACTACTCAAAGAAATCTATAAACACAAAGAGATTCCATTGCATATTCAATCCAAATCATTTTTTAAAGAAGCAAGAAAACAAATCACCAACTTTAAATTGGAGAAAAAGTAGACCCAAGAACAGCATAGCAGCCCTTATTAAGAAGCACTCTTCCCATCTTCAAAACCTACTATGTAGCCATAGTAGTCAAAACAACCTGGTACTAGTAAAATGAGAGATGTGTAAATATATGAAACAGAATAGACAATCAAGGTATAAATCAATTCACTTACAAATGATTTTTAACAAAGGACTGAAATAAATTATTTTTGTTTGCTTGTTTTTTGGGGCATCACTTGCCCTCAGGTGGTGGGAGTAGGAGGCCCAGCCTTTGCTCCTGTGGAGCCGCTGCTGGAATTGAATCTCCATCCCAGTGGGCCGTAGTCCCGCGCACAACCACTAAGCCACCAGGACTCAGCCCTGAAATAAATTATTTAGGAAAAGATAGTCATTTCAACAAATGGTACTGGTAAAATTGGATTTCTGTTTGCAAAAAAATGAAACAGGACCTATAATTCAATCCATATTCAAAAATATATAAGGTGCAAAATGAAAACTCTTGAACTATAAAGGAAATCAATGGAAAAGCAAGGACAAACTTAAGGGCCCTAAATAAAATCAAATAAAAAGCACATGCACAAACAAAGGTATATTGATAACGGGGACCTTCAAGACATAAGACATTATGTTCATCGAAAAACTTCATCAAAAGAGTGAAAAATGAATCCAAAGACTGGGAGAAATTTTGGGAATATCAGACAAGGGACTGATCTCTAAAATCTGTAAAAAATATCAACATCTTAACAAGGACAATATAAATAATTGAATTTACAGATGAATAAAGGGCATGAAAAGACAGTTCACTAAAGAAGACAACCGGGTGGCCAGTAAACATATGACTAAAATGCCATGATCACGGTTAGATATTTGATAGATGCAAATCAAAAATGATGAGATGAGATGCCACCCCAGCATTACTAGCAAAGTTTAAATAAAGAAATAGAAAAGAAGCTCCATCATGAGTCATTGGCAACTCATAACAGCCATAGCAACCCCCCAGAACCTCATCGACCTGGCCCGGATGATAACCTGGATGAACAGAACGCCCCTTCTTTTACCTACGGAGCAGCTGGTGGTTTTGAACTGATGTCCTTGTCATTGAAGCCCAAGTTGCAAGCACTATACCACCACAGGAAAGAAACAATACTGGAGAAAGCATGGAGAGATCGGAACCTTATGGCACCAAAAAACTTTGTGTGTAGCCATTGTGTAAAGTGTTATTGCACTTTCTCAAATACCTGGAAATAGAAATAACAAATGACTCAACAGTCCTTCTACTTGATAATTATCCCAGAAATAAGAAACATAGCACAAGTGTGAAATATAAGCACAGTCATGTTCACTACAGCACAGTTTTACAGTAGTAAAAATATAGGAACAACCTATATGTACATCGGTGGAAGAATGGATAAACTTCTATACATAAATAAGATTAATACTACTCATTCCCAAAAAATAATGAAACTGAAATAGTTCAGGATATGAAGGAATCTTGAGGGAATTATGCTGATGGAAGTTTGCCAATCATACAGATATTGTATATTTGTATATTATATAAAAATACAAATTAAGGAAAAAGTTTTCATACCAAAATAACCAGGCCTTAAAGATTACTAGGTATGAGAGGGAAAGAGAAACAAGGGGAAACAATGAACTAGAAGGTATAGAGGTGTTGACTTGTGTGAAACAGAGATAATATTCTATAAGAGGGGAGAGAGGGAAAAGCTGGAGAGAGCAATATTTGAGGAGTTTAGGTATATTGTTTACTTTTTTAAATATAAATATAATCTGAAATATAAAACCTGATCTAAATTTAGAATGAAAAGTTTAAAAAGGAAAAGGGTATGCTCTATCTTTTTCATTCTATTAAGTGATATGAGGACTGAAACAGACCCAAATCTCAAATATAATTTAGAGATCCATTTTTCAAATTTTTATCAAGATAGAGACATATCTTCTAGATGAGGGAAATCCTCCTCCAAACTAGTCTATTAATATAAGTGTTAAATTGGGTCCTCTAGGTAAACAAAACCATTGACATTTTTACATCTTATACATAGCAAAAGATCTATATCAAGAAATAGCTAAATCCAATTTGGTTAACATTGGGTGACTCTGCTGTATTTGAGGTACTAGTGCCACAGCTCCCATGATCACAGAAACATACGCCATCAAAATACAAAAAGTGATAGGCAAGAAAAGATCAAATTGCATGTAAGAAAAGACTTTGAAACTTGACCTTGATCATAGAGAAGCTAAGGCAAATAGAAGAAATAATGAAATCAAAGAGTTAAACAGAACATTTCAAAGGTCCACTAGCGAATGCAAAGGAAAATATTATGATGAAACACGAGAAGAATGTCCTTGTCTGTGACAGGAAACTTGAAAGACAGCTACTTGGCTAGCTGATTAGAAGAGAGCCATGTTTGTACCCATTCCAAAGACAGGTGACTTGATAGAATACTCAAAGTATAAAACAATATTATTGATGTTGAATGCAAGTAAAATTATGCTGAAGATCATCCGGCAATGGTTGTAACAGTACCTTCACAGGAAGCTATCAGATATTCAGGCTGCATTCAGAAGAGGCTATGGAGAAGGGGTATTATTGTCAAGAGATTTTGGCACATGGAACTTGGCTCAAAGTAAAGAATACCAGAAAGATGTTTATTTGCCTTTTATTGACTTGATGCATTTATTTTAATGTACTTGACTTTGTGGATTAGAAAAATCTCTACATAGTCTTTGAGATAGTGTTCAGGTTTATTGTGCCAAAATGGCCAAGATACACGTGTTGAATTAACTGAAGGGTGTAGAGATAAAATGACCGGGTGAGCCTTGCCTTCCTAGTTCACAGGTTTCTTGCTTTCTGATGGTCTGATGCCTTAGCCATTTCCCTGCTTCAGATGACAAGACTCACTTCCTGCAAGAAATCCTGAGGAAAAGCCACATGGACCTACCGTGATGCAACTGTGGGTGCTGAAGCAGCCATGTGGAGACCTCTGCCAGTGCTGAGAAGATGACACATTCACCGATTCAGCTTTCCTCCTGCATTTGGCATCATTGCATGTTTTTTTTGTGAGATTGAGGAGGACTTTGTTGATTGGTGTTGGACATAGGGGTTAATGTTGAACTTATGGGTTTGGTCAGCACTGGGTTAGGATGCTTCCTTCTTGTCCCCTTTATATAAAACTCTCTTATACATATGATTTTCTGTGGATTTGTTTCCCTAGTTTACCCAGATTAACTCAGCCTTGGAAAGAGTGGGAATTCCAGAACTGTGTGCATGTAGATATTGTTCATGGATCAAGAGGAGGTTCTGAGAACAGAACAAGAGAATATTGGACGGTTTAAAGTCAAGAGAGTGTGCACGAGCATTGCCTCCTCTCACCATAACTTTTCTATATGTGTGCTGTGAAAATAATCAGAGAAGCTTGATTCCATGGAGAATAATGAATGAACATCAGGTTTAGAGGACGGTTTATCAATAACCTGCAATAGACAGATGGCACAATCTTGTTTGCTGAAAGCGAGGAGGACTTGAAGAATTTGTTGAGAAAGCGCAAGGATTATAGTCTTTACTGTAGATTACAACTCAATATAAAGAGGACAAAAATCCTCACAACTAAACCAATAGGTAACGTCATGATAAATGGAGAATGAGTGAAGTGGTCAAAGAGTTTGTCTTGCTTGGAACCACAATGAATGCTCACAAAATCAATAGTCAAGGGATAAGAAGATGTGCATTAGGTAAATCTCTCGAGAGTATTGAAAACAAAGCTGTTGCATTGAAGAGTAAGATGTGTATGACTCAAGCCATGGTATTTCTAATTGCCTCATATGCCTGTGAAGGCTCACATTGAATAAAGAAGATCAAAGAAGAACCTTTGAATCATGGTGCTGGTGAAGAATGTTGAAAATACCATGGGCTCCTAAAGGACACACAGATATATCTTAGAAGAAATATGGCCAAAATGCTCCTTCAAGGCTAGGATGAGGAGACTTAGTCTTACCTACTTTGGACCTGACATCAGGAGAAACTAGTTCGGAAGGACATCATGCTTATTAAGAGAGAGAGACAGAGAGAGAGAGAGAGAGAGAGAGAATGGAAAATCCTCAAGGAAATGTATTAACACAGTGGCTGAAACAATGGGCTCCTCCATAGGAATTGAGAAGATAGTGTGAGACCAGGTAGTGTTTCATTGTGTTGTGCATAAGGTCATTATGGGTAAGCACAGACTCCATAGTATCTAATGAGAGCAATAAGTCTAGTTCAGGTCAGGTTTCTTCAGGCACTTGGAAGCTGATGAACAGGAAGTGGATGAAGAAGCAGAGATAGCTGTGGTACAGGTTAGTAGATGCAGATGTCTGATTTAGGAGGAATGAATTCATGATTGGTAGCCAGCTGATGGTTTCTGGGATCAGCAAGTGGTGCAACAGAAGACAGAGGAACTGGACGCAAGATCCAGCTCTGGCAGATGGGAAAGGGCCAAAGCGAAGCTAAGTTGTCCCTGCTCAGTCTCTCACTCTTATGTACCAAAAAGCTTGTGACACAAGGAGGTGGTATCAGGCTGCGATGTGATTTGTAGGTTAAGCTTTGCCCCTAGTATTACGCAGGATTGTCTAATGGATATAATCTCTACCCATCAAAGCTGGCAACGTTTACAGAGACACAGCCACTTAAATAGGACATTATATCCCAAAGAATCTGTCCCAAAAGTTTGATTGGTAGTATATCTATACATCATAGATATCAGGCAGGACTACAGAATCACAAATGGGACAGTGACTGAAACACATATATTGGCATTTTTATGGAAAATATTACAAGATTAGATCACTGTCTGTCTAATCACGACAGTCAGGAGATGACTTATGTCCATGATATTCTCAAAATAAATCTTCAACTCATCGTCATCACATCAAAGCTGATTCACAGTGAGGGATCCTATAAGTCAGGGTGGAACTCTCCTGGTGGGTTTCAGAATGTGCCTCTTTAATAGAGTAGTAAGTCTTAACATTCTTCTGATGTGCAGCTGTATTTTTTGAACCACTGGCTTTGCAGTTAACAAGCCAACAAGCAATTACTTTACCATCAGGGCTTTACCATCAATTTCCATTTAGAAAATACTCTTTTTTTATTGGGGGGGGGGCATCACAGCCTCTGGTGGTCGTGGGTGCTACCCAGCGCTGCTCCTGAGAGCCGCCACTGGATTTGAACCGCCAAGCCCGCGGGCCGCAGTCCCGCACTCAACTACTTACGCCACCGGGGCTCAGCCCTCAGGCCAGTTCTTAAGTGTAAAATTGTAACTCCTTGGAATGGCTAGGAGAGTGGTAGTAATTTATGTTCTAATGCACTATGCCTGAGAGCAAAACTATTCTCGTTGCCCAGTTAACTGTTCAGAAATAGTTCAGTTGCACCGTCAACTGTTCAGAATAATTTATGTGACATTCAAAAATAGATTTAGGGCTTCCAATGTAAAATGTGGCCTTCTGCAAACTTAGTGCACAGAATTTAACTCGAATATATAAGCAAGAGATAAATATAATAGGCTGCATGGCAGGGAGAACAGAATTCTCATGTATATTATGCATTCTGAATGCTGTATGTTTGTTTTAGATGGTTTAATAAAGTGATTAGGTTTTTCTATTAGAGCACAGATTCTAAATCTCTTTGTGTGTGGAAGTTTGCGGTTTCCTGTGGAAACCATAAGTCGATTTTGAGTCTTGACTAATATTCAAAAGACATTTAAATATATCCTGATCCTTCCCCAGTAACCTGGAAGCTTGACGCTCATGCATAGTGGGCTTGCACTTTAAAGTAGATGACAGAGTCTGGGCCATCAGAGGGAGAAGGAGTCTAGCCAACAGTTTTGCACAGAGTCTGAGCATGTCCTTAATGGTTTACTAAAGACACCTACTTGTCCTTTAAAAGTCAGGGTACTGTTGGGTGTGATTCTAGCATGCATGCTCATGAGTCATATCCTGGTCACCATCTTGCCAAGTGGCTGATGTCCTAGAGTAAATCCTGTAAACTCCTCAATGTCTCATTTTTATATATATTCCAATCATTATCCTTCACTCTCTTCTGTTGTCCAACCTGACACAGTAATGAATCGATCAGCCACCAATCTTGATTTTGTGATCATGTCCACCCTTGATAGTTAACCTCATGGCCATGGCTTCAGTGGACTTCATTTTGGCCTCCTGATGATGGTCTCCTTCATCAAGATGATTTGCTTTTGTCCTGCATAAGGTTTAATAGAGAGATATTTATAGAACGTGCTTGAGTTTGGGTTATTTTTAATCTAGAACATTGGTACACTGGATATTACAACTCCACATTAAGTTTGGATATTATTTTTCTATGTATATCTGAACCTTTAAGGCCTTGACAACCCCATGCAGTGGCAGCCTACACGGCATTGATGACATCTGGAAACTGGCACAGAATCCAAGTAAACAGAAAAGTGAAAAGCAAGAGAGAGGGAGACTCCTACTGTCTCTCTTATAAAATGCCTAACTTCAGGGTGGGGAAAGGAGGGTAAAAAGAGGAGTAGATATCAAGGGCTCAAATAGAAAGTCAATGCCAAGAAAGAGATGATGGCAACATGTGTACCAATATGCTTGGTACAATTGATATATGGATTGTTATAAGAGCTATGAAAGCTCCCAATAAAATGATCTTTTAAAAAAGCCCTCAGGAGACACCAATAGCCTGTGACCTAATTGATAGATTAAACTTCACTTTCCTTCAGGTACAAACCAAAATAAAAGCAAACTCCCTGCCATCGAGGGAATGTAAACTTCTCCTGACTCTAATGGGCAAGGGAAAGCAGTTTCTGTGCTTCTGGGGTGGCGTATCTATAGAGAAAGTGAAAGACAAGTCTGCGTCCCAAGGAGTAGCTGGTGGTTTCCAAGTCCTGACCAGCACAGATTACAGTCAAATGTGTTACCGCTGTGCCACCAGGCTCCTTCCTCCAGGTACAAGTTGCCATAAAATTTAACTATACCACAAGTGAAAAGTCAAGTAAGTGGCAAAATATTACATATGAATAGTAATAATATATATTTTAATAAAAATTATTTAGAAATACGAGGAATTTCTTGTTATGAGTCCCTAAGTGGAAATATATATAAAAGCTATAAAATATTGTCATCCTGTCAAAATAGACAAACACAAATTTGAGTATAAAGCATGTATTTGAGCAATTAGTCACGATGAATGAAGGGGGAATCTCTGTTCAAAACAAAACCAAATAAAATACACACAGAACAACATTTGCCAAATCATTCATTTTATACAAGTTACAATGAAGTGTACAAGAAGAAAGGAGGTTCATATGAGGGTAAGTAAAATAAGCATTGCTACTAGGGTTCTAGTGCATACATGCATGGGTTTATTCCAAACTAAACATGTGCAAACATGTCTCTGTGACCAGCAACTGGCTAAAGAGAAGCTCTATAAGTAATATTCTTATCGAGATATTGATTTAAAAATATATCAAAAAGATTCTGAGTAGACAGTTCAATAGGGTTTGGAGGAAAAGTATAAGAGGTAAATATAAATTTGGGTGCTTTCTGTCATCTTATGAAAAATTATTTAAAAGGCATGAAAATTGAAAAATCCCTGGGATAGGGTTGACAGAAAGTCAAGAACCACAGAATGCCAGGTTCATGAAATGAGAAGAAATCAACAAAGAAGGCAGAGGGAGGAAATATTTTATGAGATATTAGGAAAATGGGGATGATATGAAATAATGGAACCCAAGTGAAGCATATAAAAGAGGATGAACTGATTTACTGTGTTGAATGCAGACACTGATTTAAGTGAAATAAAAATCTAAATACTGAGCTTCGATTTAACAAAAGTAATAACATTGTTGACTTTGGATAAAGCCCTTGAGGTGAAGCAGTGGAGGAAAAAGTCAACAGTTTTGACTTTTTAGGAAGAACACATTCGTGAGAAACTGTGGAGATGACCTCAGTGGTCCTTCAAAAGCTCCAGTTGTAAAGGGAATACTATAAACAAAGCTGCTGATAGAAGGTGCGCTAAGTCCAAGGAAAGACCAGGCTGCTTATATACACACACACTTAGGATGACTATTTGTCTAGATAGCATTCTGATCGCTAGAGACAACAACACCAAATAATTCTGTCTTAATAAGTAATTTAGTGTTCAGCACATGCATTTTTAGGCCAAGATCTATTTTTCCTGCTTGGTACTGTTAATCTATTCACAGAACAAAAGAAGACTAATTTGAAATGTCAACAGTAAGATAATGCTGGTACCACTCACATTTAATGAGATAACAATTTTTCGCAGACACCAGAAGCATAGCCTAAGCCTAATTAGAGGAAAAACTGCTGATTCCAACAGGAGCTAAGACTTCTGCCTCCTAATGAAAAGTAATTCCTGGCAGGTAATAGCCACATTTTCTGTTATGAAACTACAGATCTTCATCCTGGAGATAATGCTGGCACACAGCAACCCCTCGTGGCCTTCCCAGATTGTGGTAGTGTACAGGAGGAGAAAGCCCCATTTCACCCAGGAGCTGCTGGTGGTTTTGAACTGCTGACCTTGAGGATAGCAGAGCAATGAAGAACCCAGTGCACCATTTGGTGTGGTGTGCTGGGGATAGATTGTTGTTGTCAGGGACTGTGGAGTCAGTTCTGAACCATTTCTTTCTAAGCACAACGGAAGGAAATGCTGCCCAGCCCTGCAACGTCCTCCCAAGCCTTGCTAGGTTTGAAGTCGTTGTTCTACAGTCTCTATCCCAAATGGGAGAAAATAAGAAAACCAAAAATTCACTGTCATAGAGTTCATTCCAACTCATAGTGACTAAATAGGACAAAGGATAACTGTCCATTCGAGTTTAAAACTTAACAGGAACACTATCATTTTTCACTTAATTTATTCTTTCCAGTCTTCCGCATTTAAGTAGCACCTCCCTTGAGTTACTTAGGTAGAAGAAAAATCCAGAAATCATCTTAATTTAGCTCACTGCCACCTTCTTTAGCTAAATAGATTTTTCAACTGAACTATGGGAGGGGAGGCGATTTCCTGACTTAAATCTTTGTCTTCATTCTTAATGCCTAGAAGCTGGATTTCACACACCAACCACATTAATATCTGAAAAATACAAATTACTTTTTGTCACTAATATTCTTCCAAGCATATCATAGCGTGAAGGGCCACATATGATTTGTTGCTGCCTCCTTCTCCTTCTGCATCTCTACAGTATACCCCATAGCTTGCTGCACTCCTCCTCTTACATTTTCCCAGAAGCTAAACTAGCATTCACCCAAGAGCTTTTCATTTTATGTCCTCCATGCCAGAAGCATACTGCTCTTGTCTCTTTTCTTTTAGTGCTTCAGGGAGTCAGGTCATTAACACCCCAGAGAGCTGTTACCTGACCAACAGTGATGTCATAACACCAATCAAACCTGAGTCTGTATACCTCTGGGGCTTGGCACAGCATGGACATGGAATATACCTTTCATAAATGAGTAGATGTGACTTCTCTAGGGAAGGTAATTTTTAATTTTTAGGTATTAGGATAAATTTTATGGTTTCCTTTTGAATATTCCCAGTTGCTTCTAAATATAAACAAATCATAATAAATCTAGTTTTTTCCCCCATGGCAGTGTTATTGGCACATAATTCACATATCCTACAATTGAATAGCTTAATCATTCAATCACATCAAAGGGAATTGTACAGTCACCACATCTATCTTAGAGCCTCCCCACTCCACTCCCTCCCTTATTCATATCGCTTCCAAATGGAACTGTACAATCATGATAAGTTCTAGTGCTTCCCTACCCTCTTCTGCCCCCACTGTTCATTCTCCAAATTCCCTTCCCTTCCCCTGTTCCTTCTTATCAATCTCCTAAAACACCTGCATCAGTTATTATCATACATTCATTCCTCCTGTGCTTCCCAGTTTGGAAACCCAACTAAATAAAGTGCAAGAAGTACTAAGGCTGTAAGAATAAGATCATATTAGTATTAAGGCAAATGTACAAACAATGCACAAGAAGGAGATGACCCTCATATACATCCAAAATACCAAGGAATAAATTTCTGTCCTGGGACCTTTAAGAGATAATTGCACCCAATACTGATTCTGGTCAGGTCTCTAGGGAGGACAATTGTGGCCAGATACCAAGTGTTATCCAGTATAATCCTGATGACAATGGTCTCTGCCTGATAATAAGGCCAGTTCAGGACACTTGCCTTTGGCTGGAGAGGATCTGCCAGCAGCTTGGCGTGACTAGATACTCTGCAGTTAGGGTTTGGACTCCCACTGTCCTCCATGGCCTTCTCCAACTTGGGTGTTCATAATTTTGAACGTTTCTCTTCACCATATTTGAATTTTATAGTTGTCATATTTGGATCACACAAGCTGGAATGCTTCTTTGGAGTGAACTTAGTTGACTTCTGGCTTGGATGGCTGCTTTTAAAAATACAAGTCCTTAAGACTACTACTACTACTCAAATTGATAAACAGGCACCATCTGTGTTCTTCACTACTTGTATCTTCAGTGGTCACTTAATGAAGTTGAGTATCAAGATGGGCCAAGAGTGACCAGATTTTAAGTGGGACACCAATGACTGGGAGCGGGGTGGGGTGGGGTGAGGGTCTTGATTAAAAAAATTTGTCTATATGGAGCAACAAAAATGTTCACAGAATGCAAGAATAGTACTGTAATATAGTTATTTAATTTTAAAATGCCATGAGACACAGGACAAATTGTTAAAAAGCAGGACATCTGGTCACCTTATATCGGTCCTTGTAACAGCAGACTTTCAATTTTTTTTCAATTGGTGTATCTTTGTGTTCTATATTGAACAACTAATGTCACTAGAGGATAGAGAAATTAAGAGTTCTCCTTAAAGATATCTGAAGAATTTCAGCACCCCCATAACCACTGTTAACTTATTCTAAGTGGAAATTAGGTTATAAATTTTATTCTTTTAAATTATTATCAATAAATTTATGATTATTCAAATGGAAACTATTGTAGTCAATGATTCAAATACAGTTACCTTGAGGAGGAATATAAAATAAATTATTAATTTATTTAGTGAATTATAAAATTGTTTGACATAACATCAATTAGTGTAGGCACAAAATTGTCATTTTTGCAGGTAAAAAATGTTGAACTCTTACTATATTTTTATAGCTAAAGAGATAAAAAAAGCTCCTTTAAGATGACCAATTTCTCAAACCATGCAATTCATACAGAAATATATAATCTTTGAATTATTACTTTACATCCCAAATCACAAACTTTTGCTATCATCAGTAAAATAACAAACATAAAACTTAATTTCTAGCTGGTTAAGTACAAGAAAAGTTGCTGCATGCCCTAGAAAACTGTAATATTTATAGATAAATGTAGAATTTACATATGTGAACCCACTAGGCATTAATATCAAAGAAGATATCATTACTTTTTATTGCTATGCTTATCAGTTTAACTTGAAAGAGTCCACAATTAACTAACATTTTTAGAAAAACATTTCTAAAAAAATTTACCTAGTTAGCTAATGTGATTTTTTTTTCCCCAAAAACCACCTATTCCTTTTTAAAAGGACATGTATTTCATGGGTAGTTCTTAAACAGTAATAGTAGGTCTCAACTTTCGAGGAGTTAACACACTTTTTTCTTAGATTTATAATTGAGATGTCCTTCAGGTTATTGAGTACCTGTCCTCAGTACCACAGTCAGACCGGTTGAGACCGTTAAACAATAAGCCACTAAAAATGTCATGCTGTATGGAATATGACAGTATAACATCATGAAAACAACATGGTACACAAACATGATCTTGTTGTTTTTGTGTATGGATGTCAGATGGATCCAGTACTTCTCAGTTTTGTAATAGATAGATACTAATTGATCCTTGGCTTAATCTTATGTAAATTATACAAGAGCACTCTCTTTTTAGTAATATTGTTGTAGTTATTAAGCACACACAGAAAACAACAACAGGACACTTAGAAAAGTATTTGAGGTATATTTATTATCAATTCATCATTAATATTACACATTTAGCTGCATTGATTCTAAAAAGTAGAAAGTGCTGTTTTAGATTGCATATATCTAACACATTATAGATTTCAAAAGAAAAACATTATCTTTGTGTGAAGCAAGACTACAATAGAAATATAATCTTTTCTTAGTTATGCTAATACTATGTCCTTAAGAGGCTACCAAGTCATGTTATGCGAAATGTTAATCTGTCATGATGTTTTGTATATAAGCTTCTATACTCCAATAAATTTAGAAAATATTGCATACAGATCATATAGTTGGAGATTAATAAGACATTGGGCAAAATAAGATCTGAGGAAAGAACTAAAAAGCTCAATCGCTCTGAGACTCAAAATTATTTTATGATAGAATTCATTCTTGTATATATATATGTGTGAGACAGCTATCTATACATGTGCTATTGAACTTGTTTTCTGTGGAACATGGTGTGGGAAATTTTGTTCTTAGTCAACAAATGTCCTTTTAAATAAGACCCTGGGTAACTATGAGATATGGATGGTTACAGAAAATACTCAACATTCTGCAAATTTTATAAATACCCCAAAGTTTGGCTACTTATTAAAACTCTCTAAACATCTTAGGTCTGCAAAATTTCCTAGAAATCTAACCTCTTAAATACTAACTTTATTATTAGATTGCTCATGATTGCTGCTTCCCTTCAGGCTAGGAACCTCTTAGAATAACCTAATGATTTCACTTCCCTTCCAGAATCCAAGAAATGCAGACATATATAAAATCTATGAAACATTAACATTATAAAAACTAAATTATATAATTAAGTTTTGTGAAACTCTAAATTGCAAAGGAAGATCAAAAGGCACATTTTTATTCATCTAAAATATTTTAATACCTTCAAACTCTCATATTTTAGAGATCAGTAAAAGCTGAACAAGAAAGGGCAGTTTTGTCTAACTGTCAGGTCAGTCACAATTTATAGGTGTTTTGAATTATAGGGCACTTATTTTTGTAACTTACATACTTCATTTATGTTTAATAATTTCTTTGAATTTATAATGTATCCCATGTTCTAAATTCAATTAATTTCATTTGTAAACAGTAATCCTGGCTGGGTGTGATAGGAATACTAATCTTGAGAATGGATGATTTGTACATAGAGTTGCCCGCCTAGACTCAGCACTCCAGGTTGCCTTGAGTTAGCAAACATTCTGCACTGTATGCAGTCGAAACCAGCTTGCATAAGCAGGGTAAAAATACAGAAGCAGCATAGAGGTCAAACTTTCAAACCTGCTTCACATAGATAATATGATAATGAAATTTGAAGATTCATAACATATTCATAAGTTGACTTTTAATTCCACTTGCATATTTGGTGCAAGATACATACAATATTGTTTTACTATTCCCACTTATGTTTGTTTTATTCTTTCTCAGTCTTGAAATAATTGCTCTGCTAATTACTTTTAGAAACAACTTGAAAAAAATCACCATATATTTTATGCATTTTTTAAAGCTAAGAAATGTATAGCTGTTCTAAGAGAGAGGGAGGAGAGAAGGAATAACTGTAAATCTTTGAACTAATTCTGGAGCAAGATGGTCACCATATCTATGTTTGATGTGGACCATCATTCTCATGGGACTTGTAAATGGACTCTTTGGAGAATCTTCATCAACAAGATCCTCTCCACTACATTTAATGACTATTGACTTGATTGCTAAATTAATAATTTCTAAAATTCCATATCCAAACTCCAGGTTCAATCTTCTGTGATTCCATTCTTCAATCCCTTGTGCAAATGTTTTTCATAGAAAAAAGTTACAAAAAGATCGAAAGAAAGTGAAAAACTTCCACTGATTTTCTGCCTCTTGATTATCCAAACTTTTTCATTTTAATGTATACATGTTACACCTTAGTTGTGATTCATTCTTTCATTTCAATTCTGTTTCACAATCTTATATGTTCTTTCATTTGCATATATATGTGTGTGTCTTAAGAAGTACATTGACCTCTGTTTTCCTAAATTCAACTTATGTATAATTATTATAATATTTAATAGTATTCTTTGGAATATATTCATTACCACATTTTTGGTATTATGCAATATTTAATTGGCTTACATTTAATATAATTAAATTATATTACTTGAGGGAAAAGGTACAACTTTACTAGGAATTTTCTATTTTTCACTGTTTTATGCATATATTTATATTCTAGTTTCTGGGTTTATTTTTTGATGAACAGTTCCAAAATAAGCATAAGAAAAAGTAAGCATTTCCTAAAATGAAGAACTTTGTAGATTACTACGTTCTTGGTCTCTGTGACTATTGATCTACCTCTGTTTCTTGTATTTATTTGCTTAATAAACAGAACCCAATTTATGGCTGTGAGTTCACATAAGTTTATGTTGCAAGATAATCCAAGAAACTATCAGTGAGACAAAAATATTGTGAAATTGGTAAGGGAAAATATATAATATAATTTTGGCAAACTTCAATAATCCTGCTACTGTCTGACTGTATTGTTTTTTGTTGTTGTTTGTTTTTGGGGGGAGGGAATCACTGCCCTCTGGTGGTCGTGGGAACTACCCAGCCTTGCTCCTGGAGAGCTGCTCCTGGATTTGAACTGCCAAGCCCTTGGGCCACAGGGCTGCACTCAACCACTACACCACTGGGGCTCAGCCCAACTGTCTTGTTTATTAAGGGTTTTTGTAAGGTAAATCTCTTTGTACAGTTTCAAGAATGTGTCTTTGTAAACCAAAGAGCAGCAGTCCAAACCCACTTCCATCCAGTGGATTCTGACTCAGAGACCCTATAGGACAGAATACAACAACATCTATGTGTGTCCAAGCTGGTAGAAAACCTGTCTTTTTCCTTTGAGGAGGCTAGGGGTTTTGAACTGATCTTGCAGTTAGCAGCCCAACATGTAATTTACTACATCACCAGGGCTCCATTCCAGGCTCTGTTAATTCCCAGAATTTTCACAGCGGAGATGAACATTGAATTTTTTTTTTTGCTTTTTTTGGGTCATCACTGCCCTCTGGTGGTGGGGGTAGGAGGCCCAGCTTTTGCTCCTGTGGAGCTGCTGCTGGAATTGAACCTCCATCCCAGTGGGCTGCAGTCCCGCGCACAACCACTATGCCACCGGGGCTCAGCCCTGAACATTGAATTTTAGCTAGATGAATAAACCAGTCTGTTTTTTTTTCTAACGTCTGATCCAGTCAAGCAATATTTGTGAAATGTGAAACTATATTGTATTACCACTATAATTTAGCCAGCAAAATGCACAACAATATAGCTTGCCAACATGCTACCAAAGAGAGTCAATAAGCACATTGTAGAGATGACATGCGATCTCATCAGAAGAAGAAATACAGGGGGAATTAAGAAGGCTATAGACTCATACACTTTGCGAGATTCTGATACTGAAATGGAAAAGGAACTACACAAGTTTGCAATGGATATCAGTTCTCCTTGGCCAGTCACATCTCCTTGCCAGAGTCAGCTAAAGCACTCAGAAGAACCACCACTTCACTTGTTAACCAGCTACATCATCCAAGCTCTAGGAAGGTCTTCAATAATGGAATCTAAAATAGCTTCATATAATTTATTTCTCTAATTTTTTTCCTTCTCCACTTTTGAGAGTCTGATTTTCACGACTTTTCTAGCATAGATGTGTGAGCACTTTGAACAAGGCATTTATTTTTGAAACATTCAACTGGAATTTCTGCAATTCCTGCAGTCTTATATTTTGCCAATGCATTTAAAGCAGCTTGTACTTCTTTCAATGCCGTTGGTTCCTGATTAAATACTATCTCCTGAAGTAGAAGGACTTTGGCAATATTTTTGATATTATAACTTAGTATAGTCTTTCATGTTTGTTGATGTTTCCTGCATGATTTTTTCACATGAAATCCTTCATTGTTGAAACATGAGATTTGAATTTTCCCCAGTTCTTTCAGCTTGATAAATATTAAGTGTATTCTTTTTCTGTTTTCTAACTCCAGATTATTGCAATGTCCTACTCAGAGATATTTTCATTTTCTTACAATCCAGGTTTCATTAATCATAAAACTTCCTTAGAATAATTCCCAATGATATTCCTTTGTTCTTTGAGAAAATCAATTGAGATTACCCTAGGGAAGCCAAACGACAGTTACCATAAACTTCCTAAGTAGTCTCAGGGGAAATCACTGTGATTGAGCCTTTTCTTTGAAGCATCTTCAAAGAAGGTTAGACTAAGACAAATGTATTATGGTAGGAATATTTCTGCAGTCACCTATTGATCACAGAGACATGTTTAAATATGTTCTGTTTGGAATACACCCATGAACTAGGTCCTTTACAGAAGTGCCCTCATACATAAACCCCTGTGCTCCTGTTAGATTCAGGCAAAGGGGTAAAGAATTAGAGTACAAGGAATTTTAACACAAAAGGTAGGTTCCAAGTCCCCTTCACCCATGCCTCTTCAATAAAAAATAATGGCAAAAGGCAGAGGAAACACAATTTTTTAATCATACAAAGACAGTTAGTGAAGGATGTGGGTGGGGAAAGACAGGTTGATCATAGTGTACCAACAATGGCTGAATTGACCCTTATTTTCAAGAGCTTAGCCACAAGGACAAACAGAAATTCTGAGGTACAGAGAAACACCTGCCTGGAAAGGAGAGATATGCTACAAAAAGCCAGTCGATAGCAGGGCACATGCTGTAAAGCTAGTTAGTGGAAGACCCACCATCAACCAGACCTGACTCTTCATTCTAGGAGGCCCCCCAGATTAGATGGGGTCCTTATGTATCACATCCAGGTATTTCCTTGATACATTCACTCATTCTGTTCCCACCTTTCCTCTAACTCTGATTTAAGTGACATTCCTCCTACATGGGACAAGAACTGAGAGCGAGAGGCATGAAATTCATACCTCTCCCGGTAATAATGAGTCAGAACTGGCTCAGCAGGGGTTTACTGCACAACATGATCAGCACCACCGGTTGCAAATGCTGGAGAATGGGATTTTAACCTAGGGAGCTAACTCTGGCTTAAGGTTAGGAGACCTCAGATTCAAAGATATTTAATAAAGATTCATTTATAAAGTTTTTGACAGGACAAAAATGAAGAGAAATAATTTGGGTGAGGAAGAACATCTCTCCATAATGATGTGCAACGTTCCACAGCAATATGACTGCTGAAATGCTGTGGTGTTTAAGTGTCCCAGAGTCTGTTCAGACGCATCGCCATGTTAGCACAACAGAAGGAAAGACAGCCTGGTTCCGTGCTGTCCTCACAATTGTTGCTGCAGTCACAGAGTCCATTTATTCTCCTTGAGGGTCTTCCTCTGCTTTGCTGCCTCTTTGCTTTAACAAACATAGTTTTTTTCTCCAGGGATGGATATCTCCTGACAACATATGCAAAGTATGTACAATGAAGACTCACCATCCTTTCTCTCAGGTGCAATCTGACTGCACTTCTTCTGAGACAGATGCTTTTTCTTAACAGTAGTCGCTGGAACTTTCAATAGTCTTCTGCAGCACCACAATTCAAATGCATCTTTGGGGTGGTCTTCTTTATTTAATATCCAATTTTCACATGCATATGAGGCGACTGAAAATATCATGACTTGGGTCATGCATACTTTAGTCCTCAAAATGACATCCTTACTTTTTGAACACTGTAAAGAGGTCATTTGCAGCAAATTTACCTGCTGCGATGCATCTTTGATCTCTGAATTGCTGGTTCCATGAGCACTGATTGTGGATAAAAGCAAGACAAAATCCTTGACAACTTGACCTTTTTTTCAATTTCTCAGCATATTCCCTAATGATCCAGATGTGAGAATGTTGGTCTTCTTTACACTGAATGGAAATCCATATTGATTGCTTTAATACTTGATCTTCATCAGCAAGTACTTCAAGTCCTCATTTTCTGAGCAATGTTGTGCTATCTGTATATAGCAGACTATTAATAAGCCTTTCTCCAATCTTGATGTCACATTCTTCTTCATAAAAGCCAGTGTACAAATTGAATAATTATGGTAAGAGAATATGAGCCTGTTATATACTTTTCTTGATTTTATACAGAACCTTGTTTGATCCATGCACAAGCTCTACATGAACACATAATGAAGTGTTCTGGAATTCACATTCTTCTCATAGTTATCCAAAGTTTTTTATAATAAACCTTGGCATGATCATTAAAACAAAGAGACTTCATTCTGCTATTCTCTGCTTTAAGCCCAGATTCACCTGGCTTCAGCAATGATACCCCTTGTTCCATGTCCCCTTCTGAATCCAGTCTAAACTTCTGGCAGCTCCTTGTCAATGCACTGCTACAACCATTGTTGTATGAGCTGCAGCAAAGTTTTACTGACATATAATATTAATGACATTTTTCTATAGTTTGAGCATTCTGTTGACTCACCTTTTTTTGGAATGGGCACAAACATGATCTCTTCTGGTCAGTCACCAGATAGCTTTTTTCAAATTCCCTGGCATAAACAAATAAGTGTTTCCAGTATTTCATCAAGTTTTTGAATTGCTTCAATTGGTATTCTGTTAATTCTTGAAGTCTTGTTTTGGGATATTGCCTTCCATGCAGCTTGAACTTCTTTAATATTGTGATTTTTACTCATATGCAACTGAAATGATGGAATATCAATGAGTTCTTTTTCATCTAGTGACTGTGCATTCATTCAATCTTCTTCAGATACTTCCTGTATCATTCAATATTTTCCCCATAGAATCTTTCATGATTGCAACTCAAGTTTGAATATTTTCCTGAAGTCTTGTGATTTAATATATTCTGAGCAGGTTCTTCCCTCTTGCTTTCTTGTCTGTGCATCTCATTATAATACTCATCTTCTCAAGATACCCTTTGAAATAGTCTTTAACTTCATCATTTCTTCCATTTGCCTTAACTACTCCATAGTTAAAAGAAAGTTTCAGAATCTGCTCGCAGATCCACTTTGATATCTTCTTTATTTTTGTACTTTTGATCATCTTTTGATTTCTTCATGAAGGATATTTTCAATATCTTCCCATAGTCCATCGGTTCTCCTGACATGAGAGTTCAATGCGTCAAATGTGTTGTTGAGATGTCCTCAAATTTCAGATGCGGTCACTCTAGGTCCTATTTTACTTCCTGTGGATTTGTGTTAGTTGTCTTCGGCTTTGTCCTAAACTTACATATGAGTGATTGATGGTCTGTACCACAGGAGTCCCTGACCTGGTTAGAGCTGTCAATATTGAGCTGCTTCAAGTTCTCTTTCCACCGACGCAGTCAATTTGATTTCTGTGTTTTCCATTTGGAGAAGTCCATGTAGACAATTACCATTTATGCTGTTGAAATATGATATTTGCTATGAAAAATATTCTCTCGTGATTTCTAGTTTTCATTTCTACTACTAAGTCCATATTTTCTAGTTAGTGTTCCATTCCTTTGGTTTGCGACGTTTGCATTCCAGTCACCAAGTAAGTGTCAACGCAGCTGGGTTGCATGCCTGATCAATTTTCAATTGAAGTCCTTGATACGATTCTTCAGGTTTCCTCATCCCTAGCTTAAGGAGCCCATAGAGTAGAATAAAAAATGAAGCTACCATAAAATCATAATTGGCAGCACATATCATAATATCAAGTATCATAGTTGCAGGCAAGACTATAAAAATGGAAAATGGAGCATGAATGGGATGTGCATATGACTACATATTATGAAAGTTCCTCTAGGGGGACCAATTTCTCCCTGACCTGAGTAGAGGAGAGGTAGTAATCCACTTTTATATGCACTCTGCCTAAAGGCAAAGCTTTTCACATTACTGCACGATGGTCAGAAAGAACTCCGTGGAGGCTAATTCTATATGTACAATCAAAAACGGATTTAAGGTTCCCATGTATGATACGGTATCCAAAATATGAGTGCTCAGAATTGAAGCTCTAATATACCTACATGACTAAATAGTGAAATGTGACTGATCAATATCGAGTATTATTAAACAGTGTGATGTTATAAACAATAAATATTCTCATAAAACAGAGGAATCTTCACAATAAATATTGCTCCCCAAGTCTTTCTTATACCAAACTTATCATGCTGCCTAAACCTTTGAGTTCTTGTCCCATTTTAGTTAAAAATACTCCCTCCCATCGCGTGAAAGCAGACTCCTAGAAACCTTATGGACCAGGGTAGAAATGCGCCTTTGTGCGTTCGAGACTGTAATTGTTAACCGAGTAGACAGCCCTGTCTTTCTCTCACAAGCTGTGGGTGGTTTCGAATTGCTGAGCTTAAGAATCACAACCCAATCACAACCAGCAGCCCTTTTAGCCAATTGAAATAGTGTTGCACAGATAAGGAAGGGCAAGCCTCGAGTCTCTTACCAAAAGTGTGAGTGCTTCTTGAATTGGGAAACGGAGCTTCTTTACCGCTCTCAGCTTGCAGGATTCTGACTTCTTCCCAGCTCATTGGTGCCCTCCTAACCATCCTCTGCCCATATTACAAGCCTGACTAGTGAGCCATATTCTACCAGATGTTTTTAAGACAGACCTTTGTGCTGAAACATAGATTATGGTATAATAGTATAATCAATTCAGATAATGTGGCTCCTTTTTGTCGCTCTTGGGGCTGAGACGAACTGAAGGGTACAGATCAGTCTACTCCCCATGCTATCCTACAAGTGTGAGGCTGGCATAGGACAAGCAGTGTCTCCTTCTGTGGTCCATAGGGTCACTATGAGTGGAAACCCACTGGACACGACAGAACAACCAAACAACATTAGTTGTAGGAGGGCGACTATAATTTGGGTTAACGTCTTGGACTGCACATATACACCCACACTCAACCATCTAGCTGCTGCTCCCTCATAATCACTTGCCTAGGGTTTCTGAGGCTGCGACTCTTTACAGAAACAGTCATCCTCATCACTCTCTTTAGGGTGGTTATGGAATTAATTGATCGCCTAACCTTTAGTTAGCTGTCAAATGTGTTTCACAATTTTCCCACCAAAGCTATATTTCATAACATGTTGATTACTTGTCTAAGTTAAGGAGTAATTCAACATTTTCTTTCATCATGTGTTTTGAATACAACATGTTCACGCTTGTAGATTACGTCCCAGCAAGAGTTTTCTACCATCTGTGCTTGAGAATTGCTGAAAATGTGAAAGCCAAAGGAGGATAAAATGACAGTAATCATTAACAAGAAATAACAATAAAGGATCTAAATTGGCAAGGTTGGAATGTCCATACAGCTTATGATTGATGAAGGTAAATACATACTGAAAGCTGATTATGTGTTTCACTTTATGGGATGCCTAAGGGCCTCCAGCGTAAGAGAAACAGTACTGGAGTCTCTCAAATCACAACACAAGCTCAATTTGTTTTCCAACTTGCATCGATTGGCTAGTACTTAGCAAACTGAATCAGCAATACTAACTCTTGCACTACAGCATATTTTATTTTTTTATAGTATAGTTTGGGGATGAGCATTTATTTAAAAACAGGGTCTATAAAAAGTTCATCAGAGTGGGGGCTTGATCTATTCAGTTTTTGATGTTTTTTTTTTTAATTTTTAAATCATTTTATTGGGGGCTTATACATCACTTTTCACAATATATAAATAAGCATACTCATCAAGCACCCTCACATGTCCACTTCTATGATTGTTCTCCAATCATCCACCTTTTCCCTTAAGCCCCTAGTATTGGCTTTTCCATCCCTTCCCCTCTTCCCCTGCTCTCTCCTCCCCAGCAACCCTCAATACTTTATACATTGTTATCGTTCTGTCATATCTTACACTGCCCGACCTCTCCCCCAACCCACTCCTTTCATGCCCGTCCTTCAAATAGGAGCTTTTGTGTATATCCTTACTGTTGGTTCCGTCTCTCTACCCCACCTTCTCTCTACCCTTCCAGTATCTCCAATCTAACCATTGGCCCATCCATCCTGGTTTCCCCATATCTCCAGCTCCTCTCTATGCCAGTGTGACTTCTCCAGTCCATCTGGATTTGCAAGGTAGAGTTGGGACCAGGATGGTTGGGGAGTGGGGAGGAAGGCTTCAGGAACTAGAGGAAACTTGTATACAGCATATTTTAAACAATTTAAAGACATTTATCTCTCAGTTTCCAAAGTTAGAATAATTTTATATAGTAAAACTATGTCATCTTAAATCTTAGAATATTTTAATACTCCTGAGGACAAATGAAAATATATTGCTATGCAACTGTTGGATATTTATTTTAGTTATCTTTATGAAAAAATATATATACATACATATATAATTTGTATTAAACACACGCTTTAAGATTTCCTCACTTTGATTCTGTCTTCATTGCTGCTGGCCAAACTGTTTATTTATCCAAGGAAATATTTATATTTGACCTAATTTATATAGGAGCAGAGGGAAATGATAAATGACATAGAAATTAGAAAAGTATTAAAAATTAGGGAAAGCAGATGAAAGATACATGCGTTTCTTCTCTTCTTAGTTGGTTTTTCATTCTTTTTTTTTTTTAGTCTTAGTGCCTTTTCAATACACAAAGATAAAAGAAACATGGTTCATTGATGAGAATTTCAAGCCTTTGAAATAAAGGAGAAATCATTGGTGTTAATGTGGTTTAAAAATTGTGAAGTGAGTCATTGAATATTTTGAGCACCTGACTGCTCAACAAATTTTAAAACAATTAAGAAATGCATTTACTAGAATAAGATCAAGCTGGTCTAGAATCCTAGTAAGTGTGGGAAAGTGAAGAGGGATAGGTTAAATAAAATATGTTTCATGTTAGTGGAAGATATTTTACATTGCAAAAAATCAAATTATAATTTAAACACGTACAAGTATATTTTCAATTTTCAACAATTGAGAATCAATTTTCAATTATGGTAAGAAAAGGATAGAACTAATTTGAAATAGTTAAATTTATTCTGGGGATTGTTTCCCTTCCTTCTTTGCAATGTCTTTAACTGCCTTTTCTGATAGTCCATGACAGTATCATGAAGGCAATTCAATGGATGACAGGAAGTATATATATTATAACAGGAAGTATATAACTAGGATAACATGCTATAATTTTTGAGGCTAGGATTCATAATTTTATTATTGTTTTTAATAATATTTTGCTTATGTTTCTGCTGACAATAATACACAAAATACATTTCATAGCATGAAATGAAAAATCAACTTCTCTGAAAACTTTTTCTTGTCCCAGTAGATTCAAGGGAAGAATTTGAAAGGGATAAGGATCATCTAGGAGAATGAATTACTGTACAATGAGAGGAGAAATATGTGGAAGAAAGTTCAAGATGGTGTTGCTACTGAGATGACCTATTCTTCTTTGCACTGTCTAAAACAGACACAGATAAGTTAGCTAGGATTAATATTTTAATGCAAATATTTTCTCTAAAGATGACTGAACATTAGTTTGTGTAAATTATACTGTGATCACTTACCCTTTTGTTCAGATAAGTATGATGATGACCATTAATTTTGTCAGAGAACTGAACATGCTTAATGTTCAAGATTAGAAGGAGGCACTATAAGAGCATTTTCAGAGAGTTCAAATGTATGAATGTTGTTAGAAACACATGTAAATTTATTGCATAATTTTACTCCTTGAGGGATTTTTTTTTGTTTCTATGCTGGATTGTATTAAAATTTAATTCTGTGTACTAGACTTGACGAAGGCTGCAGATAGCAATATAAGCTCAAATCCACTTTAAGTGTCCTCACTTAAATTAAGTCTCCATTGATGTCTTTCTGCCTATTAACTCTCATGTGAAGTGTCTTCTTCAGGCAGAGTATATTAGAAAGTAGATTATTGCTACACCCTAGCCAGTCCTGACAGGGCAGCCTTCCTAGGGATCTGCCTGGGTGTTCCCTAGATAGAAATTATCCATAACTCATGTTCTGATTGTTTTTGTAGAGGCTTCTGGGACTATCTTGTGGGTTTGCCACACACACACACACACACACACATATATATATATATATGATATATATATAGATATATATATATATATCCCAGTCATAGCCCCATTCTTATTTCTGTCATCCTCCCTGCAATGGTGATGTGTTGATCTCCTGCTAATCATACTTCAGTGACAGCTTTTTTGCTGCGCCCGGTCCTATTTAAGCCACTGTAAAACCTTGGTCACCATTATGCTCTCATGCTGACTGCTTCCCTCATGCAGTCAATATGTTATTGTCTTGTCTTTCTCCTGATTAAGATTTAAGACATGCTTTCCTTAAATCATATTTGAAACTTTGGGTTTCTTTCATTTAGAAAATGATTAATTTGGAAATTCAAAGATCTCATTTAAGAGTTTAAATGACTTTATTGTTGCTTTATGTAGAAGTTATTGAGAATCATTGGGAATTCTTAAATTATACTATTAAAAACCCCCAAGATGGGTACTTTTTTTCTCATAATCATTCTTAGGATAAATTAATATTGAGAAAGGTTAAATATATATTAAATGGCAAAGAAAAAAGTATAATGTAACAAAATTCTGTGATATTCTACTGACAAGAAGTCTTCATTTTATCAATTTTGTGTTTGAAAGAGATTTATAGCCATAGAAACTTTTTATAGAATTGTTATGCATCAAAATGACTTGATGACAAAGGCAATCATACAATGCTTTTACACATTTTGTATTGTTTTGCTCTTACAGTATTGTTTAGAATTTTTGCACTTACAGTGGCTGTAGTTACTAGACTGATTTCTCATTCTTTAATGCTTCATATCAGTCTATTTTGAAGATATACTAGTCTCCTAAAATAAGTGAAATATGCTAGCCTGGGTTGTCTGCAGAAACAAAACAGTGACATTCATCTACATACAAAAAGGAACCTTAAAACAGAACAAAACTTTACATCAATAAAACTCCTCAACCTAGCTCAATTCAAATCTATGGTTAGGTTCAAGCTTCCTGTGATCCTCATCAGAATCACATGGCTACAGGCTAGTGATTCCAAAAGTCAAACCAGGAAGCAATGAAGATTATAGCTGATGAGGGCAGAGTCACATGACTCGAAGGTTGGCTGTAGCATGGCAGGGTGCCCACAGCTCTCAGAGTCAGGTGGCCCACCCTGGCTAGCCACAGAGCAGACACAGGATCCCAGTGAAGTTCCAGCAAAAAGGAAAGTGAAGTGGCAGAAAGAGGGGCAGTTTCCAGATGTCCAACCCCCAAGGAGGGATCCTCAAGCCACCACTTGATTGATAAGTTCCACACCACCGCAACCTGGAGGGTCTAATTGACATATAACCATCCAGCTACCACATAAATGAATTTGGAATGCTTCCTCTCAGGCTCTAGTCTCAAAAAGGATGAGCTTTTGTAAGTTCGAGAGTTTTTTTTTTTTATCGTCTTAATGTTTGGAATAACTTACCATTGAAGGCATCCGGATCTGAAGTTTGAATTCTAATTTATTTTCTTCATCAGATATAGGGCTATTATATCTTTCTTCTAATTGTTCTCATTTTAGTTTCACTAGGTTTTATTCTTTTAAATTAACAAATATTTTGTAGATTTTAATTTATTGTGAAATATATATTGCTATCATCATCTACAGAGGTAGGTAGACGTCTCTACTAAAATTCGTTCAGGGATTAGAACTGACACACACACACACACACACACCCCAATAAGTTATGACAAGGTTTATTTGTATTTGCATAACTAAGCCTCTTCAAAGATCAGCAGAGTACGCTTCTCAAATGTTTCCAAAATGGCTTGAGAGAAACAAGGTAAGGGGAATTTCCCAGGCATTTTACTGTGATTAGGAAGCAGGGTAGGCCTGAATGAGAGTTTATATGCATAGACAAGGGCTTGCATGGTTTGAATCTAGTTCTGGCAACAAGAGAGAGAAAAGCCAGCATTTCTTAGAAGATTGTCCAGATGGGAGATAAAATGAGAAAAGACTTAGCTGACAGCAGTAGAACATCAAAAAATGAAATATCGATCCATATGACAGTTCACAGCAGATGTCTGACTGATGGTTGAAGCATTCCATGATTCACTGATCTGAACTTGAATTAATTTAAGTAGTCTATTATTATTCTATATCAGACCTTTAGTCTGAGGCTAGTCAAGAGGTGCAAGTTCTATTGAATATCTTGTCATGAGCCCAAGACTGTGAGATGAAAGCTTTGATAAGTATCTGGAATGATATCTGAACTTTAAAATGGATAAAATATTCCAATGAGTCTCAAATTGTGAACTTAATACATGTGCAGACTTAGGTTAGCTTTAAAATATACTCTGGGTATCTTTGAGGCAAGAGATTTTTCAGAACTCTTTATTTTGGTAAAAGAACCCTTGTATAAAAAGTTGCTCTTATGGAGACGAGGCCATTTGACAGCTCGAGCATCAAGGACTAAGACAACTGCATGAGGTGTAACCAAATATTTCTGGATCTGATATCAGAATGTCCAGGTTAAGAGATGAATAGCTCTCCAGAAAAGTTATTCAAGTGTAATGGTATAGATATTATCATTAATGTATAAGAACTCCCCTTGCTACTCACTAAATTGACATCAAGGAGATACCCAGGTAGCCAAGTAACCTGCCAGGGGGATGCATGTATCCAGCACAGTGGATCTGGCAAAGGACGAAGGACAAGAACTGCTACCACCAGCTATGTTGATAGGTGTAATAGACCAGAGGACCTAGGTTTGGGTTCATCCTAAAGTAAAAGACCAAAGCAACCACATGAAGATTAGAGAATGCTGCCTCAGGACTAAAGACATAGTGGACAACGGTCATGGAGACTCTCAGGCCAAGGCCAACGAGAACAAGAGTGTTCAGAGAAAGACAGCATGTAGTCAGAAATTACCACTGTAAAGAGGGATTGTAAACTTTTGCATGCATTTTTTTATAGTAGAAGCCCACGGGTAATTTAGGACCATCACCAAGCTTGAAGGGAGATGGCTGAAACCTACACAGTAAAGGAGTCTCTGAGAGAACAAAGGAGAGTTGCTTTTAATTTAGTGTTGTAATGCACTAGAGTCTTTTGTTGCAGGGGGTCTACTCTATGTCGGCCATTTTGAAAACCATAGCATTAGTGAGACGAACAGAAATGAGGACTATCTTAACTACAGAAGTTTTAAAGGCTATGAAATATAAGTACGAGTAAATCAATACTGATTTCTTACCAGTAGCAGGGATACAATGACCTTCAATCTACGAAGAAACTTTCAGATTTGTAACCAAGTTTTCAGGGCTTAGGACAATGCGTGACACTGGTCTATCCCTTATTTTGAAAATTTAGAGATTTTTCATAAGTATACCAAATAGATATTGCTCTAGGAGGATGTCATCAATGTAATGTGATACCTGTGGTCCTGCAAAATTCTGCATGGAATTAATATCTTATGTATGTGATGGTAAGGTTGATGAGGTACCCTAGGGGTAGCCTGATTAGAAAATCATATATGTGTGCATATATACGCATACATATTATATAGTGTCATATAGATAGATGATAGATAGATAGATAGATGATAGATAGATAGATAGATAGATAGATAGATAGATAGATAGATAGATAGATAGATAGAACGTTCTCGGGCAAAAGAAAACTGTGAATGAAACAGTCACTGAGCAGAACATATTAGTTGAAATATTCATCAGTTGTTGATTAGATGGAGTCAACTATTTAAGTAAAACCACACAATTAAAAGTTACTGGAGTTAAAACCAAACATTAAAAACAATTAATTACTGGAGTTATACAGCAACAAAGAACTGACAAAAGGTAAGACATTTGGTGGAACCCTGAGACCATGACCCTCATGCATACAACTGACCTCATCCCTATTGCTCTGTCTTAAAATAAATAGTAGCACCCAGGAGAAAAACAAATTTAAAAGGTGAGAGACTTATTCTGGGGAGCATTTGAAATGAGGACTATTCTTGCTGATATCAGATAGATCTTTTTTCAAAAGCAGAAAATACCAGAAATATGTTTATCTGTGTTCTATTAGTTCTTTGAAAGCATCAGTTTGGGTGAACCATAACAAGTAATATTTTAAGGAGGTTAATTTCAAAATGCTTATTTGTGCTTACTCGGAAGCTGTGCATATATGAATAAAGAGTTGCTTGTACAGAACAAGAAGGCACTGCATCACTGTGATCACAAAATGTCACTGTGATCAGATATGAGGCATCAATGAACAAAAGTCATGTCATTGTGAAAGAGGCGGAGAGCGGAGATCCAAAACCCAACGGTAGGCAACTGGACATCTCCTTACAGAAGAGTCGCAAGGAAGAGACAAACCAGTCAGAGCACTGTGTAGCACCAATGAAATATACAACTTTCCTGTAGTTCTTAAATGCTTCCTTCACCCACCCCATTATCATGATCCCAATTCTGCCCTACATATTTGGCTAGACCAGAAGACGTACAAAGGTACATATAGCAACTGGAAACACAGGACATCCAGGACAGATAAACCCCTCAAGACCAACAATGAGAGGAGTGATACCAGGAGGGGAAGGGGAAGGTGGGATAGAAAAGGGCAATCAATCACAATGATCTAGATATAACCACCTCCCTGGGAGACAGACAACAGAAAAGTGGGTGAAGGAAGACATCAGACAGTGTAAGACATGAAAGAATAATAATCTAGAAATTATCAAGTATTTGTGAAGGGGCCGGGGGGAGAAGGAGAGGGAAAAATGATGAACTGATACCAAGGGCTCAAGTAGAAAGAAAATGTTTGATAATGAGCATGGCAACAAATATACATATACATGGCACAATGGATAGATGTATGGATTGTGACGTGAGTTGTATGAGTCCCCAATAAAATAATTTAAAAAAAAGAAGTTACTGCATGGTTCAAAAATAGGAAAAAATATGCACCAGATTGTAATCTTTCATGCAACACATTCTGTTTGCATACTGAACAAATCATCTGAGAAAATGATCTATATGAAGAGTATTGTGATATATAAATGACAAGATATTGCTTTCTCAAAGTGATTTATATATTTGAGTCCAACATGTAACCACTAATCCATGAGAGTTTCTTTTTTTTTTAAAGCTACTTCTATTGATATAATAGGATCCCTGGTGATACCGTGGGCAGCAGACTAGTGTTCATTGTGAAGTAAATAGTTTGAAACCACCAGCCTTTGTGAGGAGGAAAGATGAAGATTTCTACTCCCAAGAATTAGTCTTGTAAACCCACAGGAGAAGTTGTACTCTGCCCTTTAGAGTCTCAGAGACAGAATTGACTTGATCAGTGGGTTTGGTTCTTTGGCTCTATTCATATAATCAAATAATGTTAAATGTTGCTGAACTAGAGCTCTTTAAATTAAAACTATTCAAAATATGGGGGGAGAATATATTTAAAACAAAGCATTGGAACGGACTAGAAAATTTTAGTAACAAGATTAAAATTCAGAAAAAGAAACTTACAGGATTCATTGCTGACCTAGAAAGACAAGATTATGAAGGACATTTAGCCCTTATTCCCTCATGAAATTCTGGGAGATAAATTTGATCTTTCCCTATTGACCAAGGAGAAGCTTTAGATCACCTTTTAAACTCATGTTTTTAACAAGGTCAGAACGATAACAATTTAATCTGTCTTGTGTGGCAGAACTAAAAATAGTTAACTTGAAGTTATAAGATTACTTTATGCTCTGTTTAATGAATAATTAAATATCTCTGGACTTTGGGGAATGAGATGTATTTAGATGAGGATTTCAAGATTTTAGTTAAAATTTTATTCTTGTCATGAAACTATTTTAAATTTTGTTAACATGTTCCCCCCTGTGGACATGATCTACCATGTCCCTCATTAAGGCCTGTTAGGAAATCTCTATGCATAGAAACATGAAATTCAGAAAGCTACATAAATTTAATATTGTGGCTTAAACAAGAGTTTATGCTTTAAAAATCATTTTATTGGGGGCTTTTACAACTCATCACTATTCATCCATCCATCTATCCATTGTATGCCCAGCACATTTATACTTTTGTTGCTCACATCATTCTCAAAATATCTGCTTTCTATTTAAACCCTCAGTACTAGCTCTTCATTTTCCCCATCCCTCTCTGCTCTGGCCTCCCTCAAGATCCCTTGGTGATTTATAGATTATTATTATTTTTTCATATCATACACTGTCCAATATCTCCCTTCACCCACTTCCCTGCTGCCTGTACTCCAGAGAGGAAGTTATATGTAGATCCTTATCATTGCTTCCCGTGTTCTACCCAACCTGTGTTAAATAATATTTTAATGTTCTAGAGAATGGAGATTTGTTTCAAGCAGAGAGAAATTTGCACAAATATGTTTTCATGCAAAGGGACATAGTAAAAATAATAACTAGATTATAATTGATTATATGAATCCCACAATAGCATGCATTTTACCTTTCATTTGCTATTCGGTAATCATAAGGTACCATCACTTGACTCAGCTCTTTCAGACACTCATGCAAAAAATATTCTCCAAAATCTTGAGGATATACCATAAGGCTTCAAAAAGATCCCAGAAGAATTCCATTACACTTATATTAAAAAGGCATTTAGGAAGGGACACTACTGGAATGTTGAGTCAAAGTTTCTTCTATTACCAGAGTTCTCAAAATCATCTTTATTGAGAGCTATATACATTTTGGATCCATATATCCAAAAAGTATTGCACAAAAATAATTGCTGTTGTTGTTATTGGATGGTGTCAAGTCTACTTCAACTCATAGTAACTTGGTGTTACATAACAGAACCACCTGTCCCATTGGGGTTTATTGGCTATAATCTTTGTGGAAGGAGAAGGCAAAGGCTCTGTCTCACAGAGTTACTGGGTGAGTTTGAACAGCCAACCCTTCCATTAGTAGTTGAGTACTTAACTGTTACTCTGCCAGGGCTCAGTTCTAGCTCACAACAGTCCTTAAAGAGAAGTTGTAAAAGATATAAATGACCTTAGGATTGTTTTCAGCAATTTTTCTCAAAGTTTAAAGTATTTCCACACAACCCCCCTAAACCCACTGCAACTCAGTTGATGTCAACTCAAAGCAAGCCTATGGAACAGAGTAGAATTTCACTTTGTGGCTTTCAAGGATATAAATCTTTAAGACAGCAAAAATCCACCTTTTATCCTGAACTATGGTGCTGAGTTTGAACTGCTGACTTTGCAATTAGGAAGGATTATAAAAATTAAGTGATGAGAAAAGCAATGTGATATGGATGAATTATATAAGACCCATAGAAGTTCTATTTTTCTTTAGTTTACAATTACTACAGATGAAAAGAGGTAGTCAAATAATTTCATTATAATCCCCTTCTGAATAACCCTATACAACATCAAATCTCTGATCTCTTCCAAAAATTTCTCCAGCACTATTTTTTCTAGCAGACTTACTTGTGATTTCTTGCTATAAAACACAGCTTTATTGAGTCAGTCATTGTTAAATTGCATATTAAAATCTGCATAAATTTAGTGTTAGTTAATGAACTAGGTAAAGTCACATCAAGTTGCCTGAAACCTATTTCCAAGTAGTAGTCTGGTAGTTCATTAAAGCCACTATGATAGTAGCACATATGGCTTAGAACATCCAGAAATTGGCTTACCTGGATGTAAGTAAAAACAAATCATTATGTTATTCCTTCTACTGTATACTGCCTCTGCAACTTTCTTAGTGCACATAAAAGAATAGCAGAATACAATAGAAAGTGGAGTGACACTGAGTTATCATTAGTTATATATCACGTTGACATGGTAAGATCTTGAGTTAACAATTTTACTGTGGTCTAAATTTGTTCTTTCTTTTAGACATTTTTAGGATGATAGCTATGAATTTTAAGAAAAAAATGTTTGGTTTTCCCCAAAAATACCAACTGCATTCTCAAATATGAGCTCGTATGAATAGTATTCTGATTGGGTATTATCTAAGGCTGGTTGTCTAGAGAAGTAAAAAAAATGAAGCTATATATAGATATAGCTATAGATGATATAGATATATAGAGATTTGTATCAAGGAAATAACACACACAGTTGAAGTGGCAGACAATTTCAAAGTCCATGGGTCAAATGTCAAGCTGGGGCTTCTCCTGACTCATGTAGTTGTAAGGGCTGAGGCATCCAAGATTGACATGTTAGACTCCAGGGTACAAATGAATCTAAGGACCACAGGTAAGATGGCAGGTTGTTGAGGGTTCCCAGGATGAGCAGCAATTGAGAAAACCATTGGCTAAATATTTTTAAAAAACTGAATTAGAATATGAACCGGATATAGAATCTAGACCCAATAGAAAGCAAGCAAACTTTCTGTACCATCCACTTACATTGGAAGCATGCCACATCCTACAGGAGATTTCATGAGATTTCATGGTATTACTGTGTCTACCATTCAGATTACTGGCACAATCAAGTTGACACCAACCTTATAGTTTTTCCCATGCTGTATATAGATTTATGCTAACTATAAACTTAATTCAAAATATCAGATTTTTTTTCTAATTTTGGATAATGCTGAGCCTAGAAAAATTCCAAAGAAATCAAAGAACAGTTTTGTCTGATCTAATACATAAGATACACATTTATTTCCATGAGAATTTATACTAACATTCAACCCAGTACTTACTCACTTTTCATGAAATGGATACTGATGTCAACTTGGTCATGAAAAGAAATATTGGCATAAGCAATATGCACTTCTCTATAACAGCTCATATACTTCTCTTCCAATGTAGCTATTTGGCTTTACATTTGCATTTTCTAAAAGAGAAACTCTCTGTTTCTGATAATCTTATTTGAAATCTGGTATTCTGTCTTCTAATAATGAATCCTGAAGGACAACTATGTTATATTACATCATAAACTCTATCCCATCTTTATAAATGTATTTCCACAATACAAAGAAATTTTATTAAGGTGTTTAAGACATGATTAGGAGCTAACATTAATGCTGAATTTGAAGAAGTTATACTACAATGTATTTTCTTAATTTAGGAAACATTTTTGCTAAGTTTAATGACATTTTAAATTTAATATTATGCTGGGACATAAAGAATGTATTTTCTATTGGTAAGTTTTCTAATTTGCTTTATATTATTTATAAAGTAAATATTTGAGCAAGAGATAATTTAATACATGCTGTTAAAAAATTATAGCTCACCCCCCAGTAAAATTTACCCACTTTTCCTCTTAGGAAAACTTTTAAGATGATAATATAATATCATAATTGAATATTGTAATGGATGTGGTCCTGTGGCAGTCATGTACTCTGGTGCCAATTTGATTAAGAGTGTAGGGGTGGAGTCTAGCCTGTCAATCTGGAGATAACCAATGAAGCCTCTGTGTGGGCATGGCTTTCTCCTGAGAATTCTGGGAAATCTTGCAGAATTTCCAATTGGAAATTGTACTTGGATGAGACTTGGCTCAGTCTCTTTGAGACACTCTATTGACAAGACAAAAGTCTCAGCCCCCGGCAGACATTGCAGCTGACAAGACAAGATGGCAGTATGTTGATGGACCCTGGGTCCTGGGAACTGGAGGAGTCAGAGGAGAAGCCACATGGATTTGCCCTAATGGAACCAGATCTCTGAAGCTGGAAGAGCTATATGGATGCTCCTCTGTTGCTCATATGCTTGAGAAGCTGCTGAGTGGTCCCTGCCAGCACTGAAATGCTTCCATCACCATGGATACACAAGACTCTGTACCCACTGACTGGTGATTGCCCTGGTGTTATTGCATGTGTCTCATGAATCTTAAGAAGACTTTACAGATTGGTATTGGACATATGGGCTAATATGGACTTAAGGACTTGGACTGGACTGGGTTGGGATGCTTTCTCAATGTTCAATTCCTTTTGTATAAAAACCTCTCCCTTATATACTTTGCATGTATATGAATTTGTTTCTCCAGTCTAACTGGACTAACACAAACCCCAACACAAAAGAGTTTTATCACCACAAAACTCTTGTTACTGACTTTGTACCGCAACAAACACATCTTGAACCCAGCATGAGTTTTGTTTCTATTTTCCTTTAAACCACTAATTTGTTCCTGTGTTTATACTTTTTTACTATCAAAAATAGTATATAATAATATAGTGTGTTTGATTGGTTTGACCAAAGAAACAAATCCTGAAACATTCATATATAAGTGAAAACTTTATATCAAGAAGTAGGCCGGCCCCTCTCCTCAACCTGTACATTGAGTGTTGTCCTCTGTAGCACATACTTCTAGTTGGTGGTGGTGGTGGTAGGAGATCAATCCTGTTGGGGGGTGGGGGGGGCGGCGGGGCAGGGTTGCACTCCAATTTCTCTGGAGACATAAATACTGCTCTCTTCTCCAAATGGATTAGTGTCCTGCTCCCACAGTGCTATCATCATCTTCCTCTTTTTTCTCCCCCTCACCTTCCGCTCCCCCATTCCCCTTTGTGTTGGAATGGCATGTATATCCTTGGGTTTGGTCTTTCCCCTGCCCAATTGCCTGTACCTTAACCTGTAAAGTGTGAGATAAGTGACTTTTCCTCTATACCTACTGTACTGGTTATTCTTAGCTCAGTGGACTCATGTTGTACTTGTTCTTTTGTGATTGGCTAACTTCACTTAGCATAATTTCCTCCAACTCTTCTCATGAAACAATGTGCTTCATGTGATCATCACTGCCTTTTAGTGACGTGTAGTACTCCATTGTGTGTATGTTTTCTAAACCACTCGCCTATGAATTGAAATTTGCAATGGGAATGTAGGCTGTTTACAATTCTGTGTGATTGTGAGTCGTGCCAATTCTTTGTGATTGTTTCCAGCACCACTTATTAAAGAGTACATTTACCTCCCACTTAATGCTTTTGGGACTCTTATAGAAGATCAGTTGTCTATATGCTGATGGTTTTAATTCTGGATTTTCTGGCCTTTTGCATTGATCTTCATGTCTGTCATTATTCCATATCATGTACTTTTGACCAGTGTGGCTGTATAGTAGGTATCAAAATCAGGTCAGGCAAGCCCTGTGACTTTGTCTTTCTTCTTAAGGAGTTCTCTGTTAACTCTGGGATTTCCCCCTCTTTATATGAAATTGGTGGTCAGTTTTTCCAATTCTTTGAGGAGAGTTTTTGGTATTCGAATTGGAAGAGAGATAAAATTATATAGTATATATACCACCTTGGATAAGATAGACATCTTTACTATTTTGAATCTTCCAATCCATGAGCATGAGATATTCTTCCTTTTGTGGAGGTCACAAAAGACAGAGATTTGGAGTTTTCTATTTTTTTCTATGCTTTGAATAACTTATGTAGGATTGGTGTTAGCAGTTTCCTGATGGCTTGGCAGAATTCTAATGTGAAGCTGTCTGGTACAGGAATTTTTGTTTTTGATGGCAGCTTCTTGATAGCCATACCCACTTAATCTTTTGCTATGGGTCTGTTGAGGTTCTTTATCTGGATCTGGGATAATCTAGGGAGATATTACCTCCCCCCCCCCAAGTATCTGTCCATATCTTCCATGTTTTTGAATAAATTAGAATACAGACTTTCCTAGTACTTTGTGATCATCCTTTTAAACTAGATGGGACCCATTGTGATTTCCCTAATTTCATCCCTCATCCTGGCTATTGTTGTTTGCTCCTTCCTTTCCTCGATTTGGTTTGCCAACAGTCTGTCAATTCTGGTGCTCCTTTTAAAGAACCAGCTTCTTGCTGCATTGATTTTCTGCATTGCTCATTTGATTCTGCCCTGATTGTTTAAAAATTTTCTTTTCTTTTGCTTTTGGAGAGTTTTTCTGTTGACTCTTCTAATTGTGGAGATTTTGTGGTAGTGTATGAGTAATGTCTCTCTTCCTTTTTCATATATGCATTAATTGCTATCAAACTTCCTCTGATAACTTCTTTTTCTTTACCCCATAGTTTTGGGTATGTTGTAGTCTCATTCTCATTAGTGTCTAGAAATATCCTAATTTCCTCTCTATTCTGGGACAGTACCCATTTGTGTCACAAAAGATTGCTATTCATCCACCAGTTATTTGCCTTTGTTTTTCTTGTCATCCTTTTGTTGCTCTCCAGCTTTTTGCTATAGTAGTGGAGAGGGACAGCTGAGTGATCCATATGTGACAAACTTGATCATAGTATCTGATTCTTATTATTTTACTGCTCAGATTCCAGAAAAGCTCTATTCAATGCAAGTTTGTATAATGATTACAATGTTACTTCCAAATATGAGCTACACATTTAGTTTTTCTAGTAGTCATATTATAAGATACAAACATATTCATATGAAGTTAATTTAAATATTATATTTTCATTAACTCATTATACCAAACGTCATATCAACATGAACCCCTCATTAGAATTCAGCTTAGCCACATTCCAGACATCCAATAGCCACCTTTGGCTAATTAATGTCTATGATATTAGACAACAGAATTTTAGAACATTAACATTGAGCTGGATTTCCTTTCCCAACTGAGATAAAGTCAAGCACAGGTCAATTGCAAAGAATAACATGTATACTTGAAATATGAAATCAATCCATATCTAATATACTACATTTACTAATAACTTGCTAGTCTCATTCTTAACTGATTTCTTTCATCAATATTTTCCTTCTCAATTTAAAAAGATCAAGTTGCTGTCTTGAAGTGGAAAAATTTACAGGAAAAGAACTAAAAAATGTGACTTTTGAAATATTATGCTTGAAAAGAATCAGTAACTATGCAAAGTAGATTGGTATTGGATATAGTTATCTGGAGTTCATAAACAAGGCTATGGATAAAGATATTTAAGTTATTTAAGAAGTATGTAATTTTCATATTTTAACTCACATTGATATAAATACTATTTTTTCCAGTCTTAGTTGTATTTCAGTTCATATCATAAAGAGAATAAGAAACATACTCAACCATTTCTTTTTGATGCAGGGGAAACCACTCATTATTTCAAATAAAATCACAGATAATTCTTACTGAATGCAGAAATATGTTTTACTTTTTGTTTTTAAGTAGTCTATCAAGGTGTAATTTTGAAAGTAATCAAATACATGGTATAATTGAAACATACATATAGAATCTCAATGCCTATAGAGAGATATGCTAACAAATAACAAAAATATTGTGAAAATAAATGTATAGTTTTTAAAAAGCATCTCCCTTCTACATTTTTATTTAAGGCTATTTTTTATTTTCCAACCAATTTAATAACAATTGATATCTTTCATGCTGCCTGTGGTAAAATCAGGGAATGCTGACTCAGCAGTTTGACCCAAACAGTTATTCTATGAAAGATGAAATGCTTTTGTTCCCATGATGATTTACAGCTTCAGAAACAAACAAGGCTGTTCAACTTTAACTTATAGGGTTCTGTGCATTAAAATCTACTCAGTGGCAGTAAATGTGAATTTGACTCTGAAAGTAAATCCATCTAAATTTGAAAATCACCAAACATCTCAAAGTATCATAATATGCAATAGAATAGTCTTCTTCAAAGTTACTTATTTCGTCAAACTTCATTCAAGCTTTTTTTAAATTCAAGCTTTTTTCATACTTGAAATTTTCTTAAATGTTGCTCTTGTATTGTCTATCATTGTGGCAGTCATCTGCTTATGTTAATTTTATAATTGAAATGTAGGGGTGGAGCCTGGCCTGTTAATCAGGAGAAAGCCATTGAGTAGTTGATGAGGCCTCTGTGTGGGCATGGTTTTCACCTGAAATTCCTGGGAAAGCTCCTGGTATTTCCTTTGTGAAGATGAGAAGCTATCTTCCCCAGTTGTTGGGAGTTAGTTTCAGAGATGATTAACCACAGGCAACACAGAATGCAGCCTCCCAGAAGCTGGAGGAGCCAGCGGAGAGACCACTGGGCTTTGCCCTGATGAAGACAGACCTCTGAAGCTGGAGTGGCATGCTGTTGATGGACCTGAGCCCTGGAAACGAGGAGCCATGGGGAGACCCCTGCCAGCGCCAGAAATCTGCACCCACTGACCTGTGACTTCCTGAACCGGAAGCAGACTTTATAGACTGACTTCGGGCATATGGGTTATTATTGGACTTACGACTTTGCACTGGACTGGATTGGGATGCCTTCTTAGGGTCACATTTCTTTTGTATATAAACCCTTTCCTTATACCTATATGCATGTCTCTGAAATTTGTTCCTCTAGTCTACCCGGACTAACACAATCATCCAGAAAAAATAATGGTGTTTTGTTCCCATAGTACTCAAATGAATTCATGTGGCTCTCTTTAAAAAGAAAAAAGAAAATATTTCCCACTACACTGAATATACCTTCATTATTGACTAGTAATTATGTAAATCACCAAACTAGAAAATATGGAAGAAGACTTTTTTCATAGGAGAATTTAAATAATCTTCAAGAAATGTGGTTACTGGTTCAAGATTGTTTTTACCAGATCAAGACCTATTTTAAATGTATAGAAATGCTAGATGAGGCTTTAAAAATATCATTTTCTCATTAAAAATTCATTATACAAGTTTTTGTGTATTTCACTATATACCCAACACAACAGTAGGCACTTGTCATATAAAGATAAATAAATAAAACTTACTTATTAAACAGAATTCACAATATGGAAGAAAGTATTTAGATGTGTATGCATGTAGATTACTACAGACAGATTTCAAAAGAAAGCTCTGTGAAGGAGTGAATTTTGCAGAGTTAGATAGAGTGAGAAAATTGAGTTCAATGTAGGAGTACAACAGAGGCCTCAGTCCCCACCAGAACTCTAAAGCAGGGATTATCCTTTGGAGTAGTTACAAGTTAGAATGAGTGTTATAAATGTGTTCCCCATATCAAGCAATCCTTAAAGCAAACTCCCACCAGAGAAGAGACTTGACTTTAAAAAAGTGACACCTTTGAGAGAGGCTGGTAGAGGCAAATCAATGAACAGTCAACAGTTTTTAATCTGCACAGCTGAGAAAATGTGTGTGCATTATTGGGTCTAAATTAGTGTCTCTGAGTTCTTACTGCTGCACATAATGCTCATCGTCTCCATCCTCCATCACTACCACTTTTCCCATTCATGAAATAAACATACCGTCACTTCAAAAGATGGTTAGGTCCACAGTCAAACTCCTCTTCTCAGGCATTTTAACTACTGTACTCGTGTGCCTACCATCAAAGTTAGTGAGGGGAGTAACAAGAGGCACTAGAGTAAAAATAAATCATAGCCTCCTCTTTTCCACTGTGTAACAAAAACTCTACTTACCCTGGATGCTAAGGAAAATGATTAAGTAGAGCCACTTTTACTTAACACACTTTGGTTCCAGGACCTCTGAATTGTGCCAACTGTGGAGATATTCCCAGATGTTGATTTAGGGGGAAACGTGTATCCCACAGGATAGACCCATCTTCTCAGGGCATTTTCTTGAGAGTGATGACTCATTGTTAAGTGAAAAAAAAATCAACTTATCAGTTTATAAAACTGGAGGCTCTTACATGGTGCATTATATGTTCGAGCGTCCTCTGCAGTGTAAACTGTGATGCTGTGTAGGACTTTGTTGATGAATAAAATACTCTGAAAGATATAAGATGGTGCTAACTTCAGTCTTCTGTACAGGAAAGGCAGACCTAGAACCAAATTATATATTATTCCCTGTTAAAAATATAACTCTTGTTTCCAGAGGAGAAAGACCATAAAACAATTAACTTGCCACTAGTGGCTATTTGAACTGCTGAAAGACCATGCTGTATTAGGACTCATTATCGGTTTCCACTTCTCTACTGTGTTGGTTTGTGTGGTGCTGTGATGTTGAAAATAAACACATTGGTATTCCCATTACCAGCAGGGTCACCCACGGTAAAAATGTTTCAGCAGAACTTACTGATGGGCACAACTCAAGATGAGAATAAATAGTGGTAAACTTCCAGTAATAGTTGGAATATGAATTGTGGAAAATTTGAAATTCTCAAAAATCAATTGAATTGCATGAAAATGGGCATATTAGATGTAAGTGAGCTGAAATGGACTATAAATATCCATTAGCATCCAGAAATCACATGATTTTCTATGGTTGGTAGGAATCAAAACTTCATTCATAATTCATGCATACATTCATAATCAAAATGGACATTTCAAGATCTATCCTGAAGTACAATAGTGTCTGTGATAGGATAGTATCTATCTGAATACAAGGACATCTAGTAAATACAACTATTTTTCAAATTTATACAACAATTACCAAAGCTAGTCATGTAGATATTGAACAATACTACCAATCTCTTCAATTCAAAATTGATCAAACATGCAATTAAGATGCTTTGATAAGGCTGAGCCCCGGTGGCGTAGTAGTTGTGCGCGGGACTGCGGCCCACTGGGATGGAGGTTCAATTCCAGCTCCACAGAGCAACAGCTGGGCCTCCTACTCCCACCACCAGAGGGCAGTGATGGCCAAAAAAAAAACAAAAAAAGATGCTTTGATAATTATGATGATTGAAATGCAACAGTTGAAAGCAAAGAGGAAGAAATATAGTTGGAAAAGATAGCCTTTAATATAAAAAAGAAACTGGAGATGACATGATAAAATTTTGCAATACCTACAATTTCTTCATTGCAAATACCGTTTTTCAACATCACTGTTACTAAACAAGTGGGTTTCTTCAGAAAGTATACACAGAAACCAAATTGACTATATCTGTGTAAAAAGATGATGAAGAAGCCCATTATTAGTGGCAAAATAAGGACAGAGGCTGACTATAGAAAAGATCATGTATTGCTCATATGTTATTTGAAGTTTAGGAAAATAAAAAAAGTTCCCAGATAGCCCAAATACATATATGTATTGAATAATATATGATGTCAATTTCAAGAACACCTCAAAAATAGATTTGACTCACTAACCACTGACTAAAGACTTGTGGGATGACATCAAGAACATCATTTGTGAAGAAGCATAAGGTCATGAAAAGACAGAAGAGAAATAAAAGATCTGACTAGATGGATGTCAGAATAGACTTTTAAACATATTCTTGAACATAGAGTTCTGTGTTAGTCTGGGTCGACTAGAGAGACAAATTCATAGACACTCATACGTGTATAGAAAAGAGTTTTATATACAAGAATAATTGAATATTGAGAAAACATCCCAGTCCAGTCCAGATCAAGACCATAAATCCAAATTAGCCCATATGTCCAATGCCAATCTATAAAGTCTTCCTCAGAATCATGAAAAGCATAAAATGACACCAAATGCAGGAGAATCACAGGCCAGTGGGTGGGAAGTCTTGCAGAACCAGTGGCAGTAGAAGCATCTCAGCACTGGCAGGTGTGACCACATGATTCTTCCAGCTCCTAGGGCTCTGACTACATGAGGGTAGCTTCAATTGGCTTCCCATCAGAAATGTCTCACAGGAACTGAACATGTGTCCTGCCTCGAGCAAACTCTTTGTTTACCTAGTGCCTCCAAATGATGTCACCACACTGTGAACTGATTGACAGGTTAGACTCCACCCCTTCACTCTTAATCATCTCACATTGACAACAGATTTTATAATTGCCACAAGTAGCTAAAACAAATGGAAGAAATAATTAAGTTAAAGAGCTGAACAGAAATTTTCAGTTTGAGAAGACAAAGTAAGCTACCATAATGATACAAGTAAAGATCTGTAGCTAGAAAACCATATTCCCAGTCATGGTATTTTTAGTTGCCTTACATGAATATAAAACATGACAGTGAATTAGGAAGACTTTAAAAGAATAGATGCATTTGAATTATTGTTGTGGTGAAGATACTGAAAATACCTCAGATTGCTAGAAGAACATGCAACTCTGTCTTGGAAGAAGTGCCATTAGAATAAAGTGACCAGACGTCCTGCTTTTTAACAACTTAATGTCCTGCAGCATTTTAAAATTAAAATAAATATATTACAATACTATTTTTGCATTCTATGAAAATTTTTGTTGCTCCATACAGACCAAATTTTTAATCAAGAACCCCCTTTCCCCCCGGTCAATAGTGTCATGCTTAAAATGTGATCACTTTCCATTAGAAGGCTTTTGGGAAGGTGACTATGAGGCTTTGTCTACTGGACTTTGGGTATGTAATCAGAGAAGAACAGTCCCTGGAGAAGAGCATCATGTCTGGTAAAGTAGGGGGTTAGTGTAAAATCAGAAGATCCTTAAGGAAATGGATTGACACAGTGACAACTGGTTCAAATATAAAAACTGTGAGCATGGCATAGGTTCCGAATTTCATTCTGTTGATACACTGGGTCACTAGTAGCCCCTTACAAGAAAAACACTAGTCATCACTCCTAACAGCTGGCAAAGATGGCGACAGCAATAATTTTATCCATCTTTGGGAATTGGTGCTCATATTGTGGGTCTCTACATGGTTTTTGTACTTGCTACTGGGGCTATTATTTTCTTGCATCTGCAGTGCTTATCAGTGGGGTTGCCACAGGTTTCGATTTCATTTACGGCTCCAGATATCTGTCTACGTGTTTTTTTAGTGTACCTTTATGTGAAATGCTTTCTATTAGCTAATAAGTAATAAAATATCTCCAAATATTTATCAATTAATTCATCAATAAGTCTGTTTTATTCCACTTCCCAGGATCATCATGTCTTCAGTTTTTCATTCTGTCTCTGTGTTGGTCTGGATAGATGAGAGAAGCAATCCAAAGAACCTCATATATGTATACGGGAGAGTTTTATAAAAAGGGTAAGCATACATTCAGAAAGCATCCAATCTCATCCAGTCCAACCCCTTAAGTCCCACTTATCCTATATGTCTGATACTGAGCTACAAAGTCCTCCGCAAACTCACAAAATACACACAATGATGCCGAATGCAGGAGAATCACAGGCCAGTGGACAGAAAGTCTTAGAATCCAGCGGCAGTATAAATATCTCAGCACTGGCAGGGGAGGGGTCTCCCCATGGCTTCTTCAGCACCCAGGGCTGCATCAGGCTAAGCCATATGGTTTCTCCTCAGTGACATCTCAAAGGAAGTGAACCTTGCCAGATGAGGCAGAGAACTAGCTAAGGCAGCCACATGCTGGTCCAGCCATCAGAGAGCAAGACACAAGAGGACTAGCAGAGCAACGCTTGCTGAGCCTTTCTATTAATCCCACATGTGTTTATCAGCCTGGTTGTCAAAATAAACCTTAACTAGCATAGTCTTCTGCCAGATTCCTGACCAACCAAGATAAGTCGTTATTACTATATAGACATTTTTACTTTGTAACACTACTCTTTTTATAAAAGATTAAATTTTTGGCCATTGAAAGACATTTTCCTTTGCTGGCATTTTTCAGAGTTATTCACTGTGTCACCAATACAGCAACTGTACATATTTTGCTTAAACCTACATATAATGTGCTTATTAATTGTGTCAGTCTAGGTAGACTAGAGGAACAAATTTATAGACTTGCATGTGGATATAAGGAAATGGTTTATATACAAGAGGAATGAGACATTGAGAAAACACCCCAGCCCAGTCCAATTCAAAGTCATAAGTCTGATGCTAACCCATATGCCCAATATCAGTCTATAAAGTCTCCTTCTGACTCACAAAGCCACAGACCAGTGGGTGCAGAGTCCCAGCGCCGACAGGGGTCCCCCTCATGGCTCCTTGCTTCCAGGGCTCAAGGTCCATCCCGTGATGGAAGAAGCAACACATCGCTGGCAGGGGTCCCCTCAAGGCCTCTCAAGCTTCAGAGATCTGGTTCCATCAGTGCAAGACTGTGTGGGTTCTCCTCCGGCCCCTGCAGTGGCTCAGACACTGCCATCTTGTTTTATCCATAATTCCTTGTCTCTGAGACTAACTCCCAACAACTAGGGAGATAGCTTCTCCTCTCGACAAGGGAAATATGGTGAGATTTCCCAGAAGTCTCAGGGGAAAGCCATGCCCACACAGATGTCTCATTGCCTAATCAATGGCTATCTCCAGATTAACAGACTAGACCCCACCCCCACATCTCAATCATGAAATTAACATAAACTCATGACTGCCACATTAATCCTAGCACTAAACTAGATGACATACTCCAAACACCTCCCCCAGGTATTTGTAAAAGAACATGTACTTAATCAGAAGTATAAACTCATAGAAAAGCACTTTTCCAGCAGTGGCGCTTGTCACTGGTCTGGAAAACCTACTCAGACAGAATACTTGTAACCTTTGTCTTGACTGATGGCTGGTTTTTCATTGCTCATTTCCCCCATCATAATGAATGAGAGCTTTTTATATTATGTTTATGCTGTTTTTGCTTTATGGCTTAGAGTTTGTTCAGAATCACAGTGCCCCTATGTACAACAGAAGGAAACAAAATATTATGTTTGAGCCCAATGGTATAGCCACTGTGTCAATCCATGTCATTGAAGGTGTTCTTCTCTTTTGTTAGCCCTCTACTTTACCAGGCCTGGTGTCCTTTTTGAGAGATCGGTCTCTCCTAATAAGATGCTCAAAGTTCTTAGGAGCATTTTGGCTGTAGCACCCACACAGCTATCTTTGTTCTTCTGGCAGTTAACGGTACATTCAATATTCTTCACTAAAACTCAAGTTCAAATGCACCAATTCTTCTCTAGTCTTTCTTATTCATTATCAGACTTTCAATGCATAACAAGCAATCAGAAAGACCATGCTTTCAGTCAAGGTAACCTAGTCCTCAATTCTTCAATATTTCCGAGAGATTTGTGCAACAGATATGCCCACTGTGACACATTGGTTGGTTTTGTAACTGCTGTTTCTATGAGAAATGATTTAAGACCCAAGGAAAATGAAATCCTTGACAACTTCAATCTTTTTTCCCCTTTTTATAATGATATTTATTGACCCTGGGTCCAGTTGTGGGGACTTGGGTTTTCTTGACATTCACCTGCAAACCATCTTGAAAACTGGGAATTTTGATTCATCAGCAAGTGCTTCAAGTCTTTTCTGCTTTCTGCCAGCAAGATGTGTGCCTGCATTTGACAGGTTGTTACTAGAGCACAGGACTCTCTAAATTTATTGGACTGCGCAGCCAAGTTGAATAACAGAAGAAGCTTGTTTTCTGATTATTCTGAAGAAATTCAAATCCCAAATTAAAATGTGTTGGTTATGCTTTCGGTGAAGATGTCAGAGAAGAATATTTCCTTGTCTCTGCTGATGATAATTTACAATATTGGCACTCGTTGACTTCTGGATACACCATCTGAATTCCCACTTTTTTCTTCCCAGGACCTTTTCTTTCATGTATCTGTATATAATGTCACTCTTCTCATGAGGACACCAAGGAACCCTAGTGACACCGGAGTTAAATGCTTGGGCACTAAATGCAAGGTGAGCAGTTAGAATCCACTAGTCTCTCTGTGGGAGAATGATGTGACTACGTCTTCCATAAAGAGTATAACCTTAGAAACAATAGAGTTTGACTAAGCCCTGTAGGACCACTAGGGATAGGGACTCATCAACAGCAGAGGATTTTGTTTTCTAAAATTACCACTCCTATTGTCTTTTCTTGTGGGCATTACTATCCCTTGGTGGGAGTAGGAGGCCCAGCCTTGTTCCTGGAGAGCTGCTGCTGGATTTGAACCACCAACCCAGTGGGCTGCACTCCCACACACAACCACTATGCCACCAGGGCTCAGGCCAATACCACTCCTTTTGGATCTAAGGACCTTTCTAATCCAGTGTGAACTCTTCCTAATTCAACTTTGTCAGCAAAAATCCTATTTCAAAATAAGGTCACAGTAATAGATTTTGAATTTTAAGGGAGGAAACTACTCAACTTCAGAATACAATTTCTATATGGTCTTTTTTTTTTTCTTTCCATTTTCCAACCAGCACTTGGAATTGCCTATATTCTCTGAGGCAGATGTTAGGACTTTGGAAAGACATCTAGTGATCTACATTGTGATAATCCTATTAGGATGTGCATTGAAGTTCATGCTATAGAATTTCTCATCACAGATACTTCTGATGGCAACAACTGAACAACATGATAACATAATCAACAGCTCAAATTATACAGCTAAAAATATGGAGATGGTAGCATATTATTCCATTTTAAAATCTATTTGAATATAAATTTTGTGGACCTTTCTTTTTAATTATCTTTTGCCTCTCATTATTAATAGTCAAGAGTTTTATTATTTGAATGAGAGTCAGTAGTCTGTAAAATAAATTTTCTGAATTTTTAATGTTTCTTTCTTTTACTGCTGTCATTATCTATTTATTATTAAAATGTAATTGTGTAGCCCAAATCATGATACTATTTAATTTTTCTGTAAGCTTTATGTTTTTTCCCATAAATCAACTCTATATGATTTCACATGCCTTTGGTCTCACTCCTTCTTTGAGAAGTGAATGCTTCCATTGTCACACCTATGAATATAGCTCTGGCTGTGAAATCCCAATTGTGTAGTTGTAAATCATTCAGCTGCTAATCGCAAGATAGAACCCTTAAGAATCTGTAGTCTTAGCCTTAAGGGACAGTTCTACTCTGTCCTGTAGGCTCGCTGAATTAGAAGCAAGTCATGGGTATGGAGTTTATTGTGTGTGTGTGTTTAAGAACTGATAATCTAGTGTTTCATAAAATTATTTAGTGTCATTATTATATACCTATCTTTGGGAATTTCAATTTGTAGAAACTTAGAATCTGATGTCGTAAAGTCTTTTCTTTAAAGACTTTAAAATTTGGGAGGATTTTCAACCACATTCTTTTCAAATATTGCATCTGGCAACTCAGATTTTCAGGAATATTTTGTATAGCTTTCTTTGCTATTCTTTTTTTTCATAAAGAGTTCTTCATCAGCATTAAATTAAGCAGAAATCTAGAATCTTGGCATAGAAAATGCTTTTAAAATTCAAGACTATGTTTTGGTTTTTTTAATAACTAGTCTTATTTCTTTACATCTTCTTAAAATAGACATTGAAAGGTTTTATCACTAGAAGGTAAGTGATAATAGTGATCTAAATTTTTAAAAAGAAAGTGTGGAGGGATCAGATGGAAGAAAAATATTATGAACTTAAATGTTGACATAAACTTAAAATCATACCTTATTCTTTGGTTGAAGTTATAGTCTCATTATCCCAACTAGGATAAAAATATGTGTGGGATACACTTTTAAAATAGAAATCAGAGAACATCATAAATATGAGTATTTAGCTGCACTGGCACATGATTTGCAACATTTGTGCATTAGTTTTCCACATTGTGGCAATCATGTGCGTATGTTAATTTTATAATTGAAATGTAGGGGTGGAGTCTAGCCTATTAATCTGGAGACAGCCATCCAGTAGTCAGTGAGGCTTCTATGTGGGCATGGCTTTCTCCTGAGACTTCTGGGAAATCTTGTGATATTTCCCTTGTGAAGATGAGAAGCTATGTTCCCCAGTTGTTGGGAGTTAGTCTGAGAGACGATGAATCACGGGAAGGACAAGCGTGTGCGAGAAGCTAGAGGAGCTGTTGGAGACCTCACACAGCCTTGGCCTGATGGAGCCAGACCTCTGAAGCTGGAGCGGCATGCTGTTGATGGACTCTGAGCCCTGGAAGCGAGGAGCCATGGAGAGACCCCTGCCAGCGCTGGGACCCTGCACCCACTGACCTGTGACTTCATGAGTCAGAAGGAGACTTTATAGACTGATATCGGTGTATAGGTTAACATCGGACTTATGACTTTGTACTGGAATGGATTGGGATACTTTTTCAATGTCCTATTTCTCTTATATATAAACCTTTTCCTTATATCCTTATGCGTGTCTATGAGATTTGTTCCTCTAGTCTACCCGGACTGACACACACACACACACACACACACACACACATATCAATAGTAATACAATGATAAGGATTTTATATATAACCCTCTATTATAATCACAGGCAGTGCCATAATTAATGTCTATCAAAAATTGAAATACACAATTAAAATTGAACAAATCAATAAGCATATTTCCCAGGTAAGGCTATTTTCAATGTATCATGAAAGACCACCACAGGGTCCCTTATGACAATGTTACCAAAGAAATTTCAATTGAAGCAATGCACTTTAATAGTAATTCTATTTACAGTGCATTCTGTGAGTTCATTTCAAATTTATTTATTCACCAGCGGGATTTCAGGATTTGAATAATGTGACAAGAGCATAGAAAATTATGTTCTTACAGAGTAAGAAAAATCTGATGGACCTTTAATGACCAACTTTACTTGGGTGTTTAGTTTAAAACTCTTACATAGCCTACTGTCAATTTTTTTCATGGGTAAACCTCACAGAATACACAAATAATGCATGTATCTTATAAATAATTTCCATTTTGATTTAGAAAGTGAGGCTAAAGCTAAGCCTAAACAGGTGTTTAAAGACATACTAAAGTGTCACAGGGAAACTAAATGATAACTTATGCAAAACACATGTGTCTTAAATACCATTATAGTGTACAACAGTGTAAATCTATGAGCTAAATCTCTTAGCTATAAGACTTCCTGTATCATTCCATAGTGCTTCAGATCACCTATCTGTACAGTTGTCATATTCGATCTTAGTTTTTGGTGACTTACTAGTGGGATATTTTAGTTTAATTTTTGTCTGGACAATTAAATTCTCAACTTATTGGAAAGTAAATGGTGATGTCCACAATTGGAAATGCGTCTCTACATCCTTTATTCTGGATATGACTTCATATGATCTTTGATTTATTTTAAAAAAGAAAAGCATTTTGTAAACCTTTAATTATAAAAAGTGAGGACACAATTGTTTATTTTGCAGAATTTTAAAAAAGGTAGCTCTAGAAATAATATACTATTAAATTGTTTTTCTACAATAATTACATTACAGTTAAAAAGAAATAATACTCACTATGTTTGGGCAAATCAAACAAACCATAACTCACACCTTAAAAATAATGCTTTGATATTGAAGGTTCATTATAAATATACTTAGTATTTGAGAAATATGGTATAATTACAATCATAGCAGAACAAGCAGCAATTGCAAGTCTTATTAACTAAGAAAATATTTATTGTAAATACAGTGGTTAGGGTAGGCGTTAGGGACATGATGGAACTTGAACTAGCTAAATATGAATGAATATGGTTGTATTAAAGAATGAGATTAGGATATACCTAATTGGACTTTATAGAGGTAGTTTCATATCTAAATATTAACATGTATTCCTCTTTTTGTAGAGTTAGATGCTGTAAAGTCTACTCTCACTTATAGCTTCTGTGTTAGATTGGGTTCTATAGAGAAACAAAACAGTGAACCTCGTATATATTTACATATAGAAAGAGATTTCCACCAGCTCCAGCAAACAGGTCCCAAAATAATGCCACTCTGCCTGGTCTCTTCTATATGAAAGGACACATTCACAATCTGACACCAGATTGATGGGTTGGACTACACTGGCTACAACTTCCCACTATGTCTAGTTGACATAATCCCTAACTATCACAGTGATCTATGCACCAGTGAAGGAGATGATGCTGGGTTCTGTACCACATTCATAATTGTTGTATTTGAGCCCATCGTTATACTGCTGTTTCGATCCTTCAATCCATCTTCTTGTCAGTCTTCTTCCCCAGCTCCCCCATTGGTAGTTGTTATATAGGTCTATAACATAAGGATTGAGAATATTCAAAAGGATGTTAACAGAAAAGTTGAGGAGGGATAATACTAGAGTAAAAGTAGTAAAATGATACCGAGGGCTCAAATAGAAATAAATGATTAGAAAGTGATGATGGCAACATATGTACAAATACACTTGATACAATTGATGTATGGATTGTTATAAGAGCTGCAAGAGGCCCAATAAAATGTTTAAAAATATTATTTAAACAGTAGATGGGTATTGGTCCTCCACTCAAGTACTTCCTTAATGCAAGATCATTTTGTTCTATTAAATTGGCATTTCATGATGCTCACCTTCCTGACATGATCACTGAAGACAAATGTGTGCATAAAGAAAAGTAGTGAAGAAAGCTGATGGTGCCTAGCTATCAAAAGTTGTAGTGTCTGGGATCTTAAAAGCTTGCAAGAAAACAAGCAGCCACCTATCTCAGAATCAACAAAGCCCACATGGAAGAAGGACACTGGCTTGTGGGACCACAAATTGTCAAAGGGATCAGTTATCAGGCTTAAACAAACTAAAAATCACAACATTGCCTGCTCACCTTCCTGATATGACCACTGACGACAAATGGGTGCATAAGGAAAAATAGTGAATAAAGCTGATGTTGCCCAGTTATCAAAAGATATTGCATCTGAGGTCTTAAAGGCTTGAAAGTAAACAAGTAGCCATGCAGCTCAGAAACAACAAGGCCCACATGGAAGAAGCAAACCAGCCTGTGTGACCACGAGATATTGAAGGGACCAAGTATCAGGCATCAAAGAACTATATAACTTTCCTCTAGTTCTCAAATGCTTCCTCCCACCCACCATTGTGATCCCAAATCTACCTGACAAATCTCGCTAGACCGGGGGTTGTACACTGGAGATGGAAACATGGGAATTTCGGATAGATGATCCCTTCAGAACCAATGGGGGGAGTGGTGAGAGCGGGAGGGTGGAGGGATGGTGGAATAGAAAGAAGGAACCACTTTTGCCTCTGATCCTGAAAGGATCATCTGTCCTGAATTACCTCCTGTTTCGGACTCCAGTGTACATCTCCTGGTCTAGGTGGATTTGTAAGGTAGAATTGGGATCATGATAGTCGATTCCATTGCTGCTGCTACACTGTACCTTGACTGGCTCATCTCCTCCCTACAACCGCTCTGTAAAGGGCTGTGCTTTATCTAATGATGGACTTTGGGTCCCCAATCTGTACTCCCCCTCATTTATAATGATATAATTTTTAGTTCTTTGATGCCTGATTCCTGATTCCTTTGACACCTCATTGGCACACAGGTTGGCGTGCTTCTTCCATGTGGGCTTTATTGCTTGTGAAATAGATGGCCGCTTGTTTACTTTTAAGCCTTTAAGACCCCACACACTACATCTTTTGTTACCCAGGCACCATCAGCTTTCTTCACCACCTTTGCTTATGCACATATTTGTCTTCAGTCACTGTGTCAGGAAGGTGAGCGTCATGGAATGCTAATGAAATAGAACAAAGTCTTCTTGTACTGAGGAAGTATTTCATTGGAGATTCAATGACCATCTACTGTCTTAATACTAAGACAGTATTAACCATATAAGTGCACACACATAGATCTATTTCCCCATCGTTACATATAAATATATTCACCTATGCCTGTATTTATATCTATATAAATGCCTTTTATCCCCCAGTTCTTTCATCTAATTCTTTTAACTTTCCTCCTGTCCCACTATATTCCTCAGCCTCCATTTGTTTCATTATTTTCTCTCTGTTGCATTACTCTTGCTCAATTCCTAGAGGACCACTCACACCCACCTAATCACTGGTTTTGAATCACTTATTCCCTTATCCCTGGGTTAATAAGACATTTTAATGAACAAAGCAAGGACATTGACAAATGAAAGAAATTTATATGAGTTTGATAAGGAATAGACAGATATAAAAGCTACAGTTTCATGAGAGACAAGCAGTTGTAGTCAGGTGGTAAAGTTGAAGCAAGGTCAAGTAAGTTGTAGAATGGATTTGATAATTGGGGAGGCATATGTGACTTATGGAAAAGTGAGTTCATAGAGCAGGGATTAAGAGTGATTACACAATGACAAATGACTATTTATTTTGCCTCATGTCTATTATAGTTTCATATATTCCCAAGCTTAACATTGAATACAGTACTTGAGACTAATTCAAATTCTATAACTTTCTAGACAAAATTGATTCCTTTGAAATTTCATGATTATTAACACATTTGTAACATGTTCTTGGGAGTTCTGGTAGTGTAATTGTTGTGTGTGGGGCAGCTGATTTCCAGGTTTGCATCCAGAATGAAAAACAAAACTTTCCACTCCTGTAAAGAGTGACCGTCTTGGAAACCCAAAGGGACAGTCCTATCCTGTCCTACAGGGTGGCTACGAGTTGGAATCGACTCAATGGCAATAAGTTTGGAAGATATTTTTGTAACACTGCCGTAAGATTGTATATATATGAAACACATACAATCTTCCCAAGGGTACCTTAATGTCACCATTCTCAGGTCAAAAATCCTCAGAACAGAAGTAACTGACAACTTCAGACAGATAATAAAATGAAGAACCAGGATTCAACAGCAACCCACCAGATTTTATAATCAATAACTTACATCAATCTCCCTTTGTATTTTTATTACTGTTGCCCTTTGTTTCCTTTTCTTGCTGTTATTGTTGATTACTAGTTGCTGTTAAGTGCTGAGGAACTCTCTCATCTCACAGTAATCTCATGGAGAGCAGAATGAAACAGCCCTGTACTGTGTTATTCTCAGAAACATGGCTGTTTCATTCCATTTTTATAGCTACTGTGCTATGACATTTTGCTGAGGGTGTTCCATGTTTTTCATTGACAATATACAATTCCAATCATGGTGTCCCTTGAGGTATATACGCATAGTATGAGAGACAATATCATACCATTCTTGATTCAAGGAGTATTCTGGCTGTAGTATTGCCAGATTTGTTTGCTATTCGGGCAGTTCAAAGACATCATTTTCTCTTCAGACTTCCTTATTCATTGTTCGTTTCTTACCTGCAGGAGGTGATTGAAGAGACCATGGCTTGGATCAGAGCACTTTAGTCTTTAAAATTACATCTTCTTTGATAGCACTTTAAAGAGGATTTTGTAGCAGATCTGTTTAGTACATCATTTTGGTTTCTGCCTGCTGTTTCCATGAGCATTGTCAAACTAAGAAAAAGATGAAGTCTTCACAACTGCACCCTGTCCTCTTTTTATGACAATGATGCTTATTGGCACAGTTTGAGGATTTCTTTGGGTTTTATTTTTTTTCACACATTCCTCTTTACAAAATCCAGCTTCTAGAATTCTTTGCTCAGGGTGCAGATTGCATAATTATGGGGAAAGAATACAGTCTTCATTCACACTTTTCAAGGTTTTAACCCATCCATCATCTCTCTCTTCTGTCCTTTGATCTAGGCACAGGGTCCACAAAAGTGCAATAAATTTTTCTGGAATTCACGATTTCACTAAAACCCACACACAGTTTAATACCTTGGCGTAGTTAACAAAGCATAAATGAACACCTTTCTAATATTTTCAGCTTTCAGTCAAAATCCATCTGACATCAGCAGTGATATAACTTGTTCCAAGATCACTTGAAACACAGCATGTATTTTTTTCAATGATTTTATTGGGGGTTCTTATAGCTCTTATAACATTCCATATATAATCTTTATCTAGCACGTTTGTACACAAGCTGGCATCTTCATTTCCAAATCTTTTATACCTGAGGCATTGATATAATCTCCTCTTTGTCCTTTCTATTCTTTTAATAAATCATTTTATTAGGGGCTCATACAATTCCCATAGCAATCAATACATATGTCATTTGTATGCAGACCACATTTGTACATTTGTTGCCATCATCACTCTCAAAACATCCTCCCTCCACTTAGGCCCCCAGTACCAGCTCCCCATATTTTCTTTCCTTCCCCCCTTCCCCAGAACCCTTAATAATTTACAAGTCACTATTACTTTTTCATATGGTCTATTGTTCAATGTGCCCCTTCACTTACTTCCCTGTTGTCCGTACCCCAGAGAGGAGGTCATATGTAAATCCTTGAAATTGGTTTCCCCTTTTTATTTCACCATCCCTCTACCTACCCATTCTCACTACTCCCACCACCGGTCCTGAAGGGATCATCTATCCTAAATCCCCTGTTTCTGACCCCAGTGGACATATCCTGGTCTAGTTGGATTTGTTAGGTAGAATTGGGATCATGATAGTGTTTATCTTCTCCCTGCTACCCTTCTGTAAGGGGATGGCACTTCTCAGTGGAATATCAAAAATATACTTTATCCAACTCAACTGGCAGACACTCCTGGCGGTCAACAAACAGACCTCAAACTATTTGCAGGTTTTTATATTGCTAATATTTTTATTTTTCTACATATATTGGACATTGGAATTTTTTGTTATCATTGTTTTATTTTCTTTGGTTGCTTTATCTTAGGACGCTTCATCTCTTTTTTGGTACTTATTGTTATCTCTGCAGGTCTATCTAAATAAGATAGGCTGGATGAATAGTCTGGAGGCAAAAATGATGGTACTCATGGTTCCGGGGGCCAGGGGAGACATGGGAGATGGGAAGGAGGGGTAAAAGAGGTGATGTTGACCAGCCCAGGGATAAAGGAACAACAAGTGATTCAAAATCAGTGACAAGGTGATTGTTAGAGGTCTGACAGGGATTGAACAAGAATAAAACAACAGAGACAATATACTGAAACCCCAGTGGAGACTGAGCATGATAGTGGGACAAGAGGAAAGTAGAAGGAAATACAGCACGTGTTTCTGGCAGCTGCCTGTTTATTGAATAACTACAATTATTCTTGAATTACCTTCACCAGATTTTGTGGGATGTTAATGACATTTTTCAATCATATCTATATTCAATTGGATGATCTTTTTTTGACAAGGGTATTAGTATAAATATTCTCAAGTTTTTTGATTAAATTTCTTGGCATAGAAAAATGTCAATCTCTTTTACTATATCTGCTGAAACATTTCAATTTATATTCCATCCAATCCTGGAGTCTTGATATGGGCCAATGATTTCAATGGATCTTGGGCATCATCCTTCAATATCAATTTTTATCATGTTAACTCATGAGTGGTTGAAGGCCAACCAATTCTTTTTTGTCTACCTTCATTTTTCTTTTCTTTTAAAGTTTTTTAACTTTACAATTTAGTAACATTATGTTCATCATACCATGCAATGATACTTATTCTCCATTTCTAAAAGATTAACCTGCCAAAACAAATTCAGTAATTATTAAGCAATAACTATTTCTTCTTTCTCCTCTAATCACTGACAACTACGATTATTTTTTTTAAATGTTGCATTCTTTCTTGTGGTCAATATATACATTTCTATGTTCACACCTGCATCTATTCTGCATACATAAAGGACTTCCAAAAATTGTGTAAAAATAGTTGTTTGCACTTGCTTTGTTTATTTACCAGCAGTTTATTTGCAAGTAATTTGCATATCATATAATTCAATCACTCAATCACATAATGGTGAATTGTACATTCATCCCCAAACATTTAGAACAGACCTGTTCCCCCATGTTCAAATCACCTGTAAGATGATTCATGCTATAATAGCAAACCATTTAATACTCCCCCACCCATCTTCATTACTCCTGAAATCCCTTTTTCCTTCCTGTCTCCCTCCCCACTCCTCTGTGTTCCCAACATTCCCTTATATGCCATTATCATTATATCTCAACTACTGTGCTTCTACAGGGACCCAACAGAAAACTGTAGAAAACAAAATTGTGCTAAGGTGCTAAGGGTAATAACATAATAGCATACAGACAAAAATACGGATAATGTGAAAGAAGGAAATACCCTGCACAATAATAAAAAAGTCAGAGAAGATATTTCTGTAATGGAACAAGTAAGATATACTTGCACCCAGAATAAATTCAGGCCACATCTATAGGGTGGTCTACTAGCCAGGTGTTGAGATTGATGCAGCATAATCAAGATTACAATGGTCTCTGTCTGGCAGTAAGACTGATCAAGACTCTAGCTGTGGCAAGAGCAGATGTGGCAATCCTCTGCAGATGGGTTTCGACTCCCACCAGCCCACCACTAATTGGGTGTTCATATTTTTTCCCTCTGATGCATTACTCCTCGTCATATTTGAGATTTGTAATTATCATCTTTGACTCACACACTTGTGTGCTTCTTCTGTGTAGACTTAGATGCCTGTGTGTTTGTATACAAGTCTTTAAGACCCTATTCTGATTGATAGCCAGGCATCATGTGGTTCCTTCACCACACTTTGGTGTAACACCATATCTTCTTTTGATACTTTCTATATAAAAATTTTACGCAACCATAGAATCCTTCAGTATTACAGCTTGTGGCTTATTTTTTCCATACAGTTCCTAAAGTTTGACAAATACTGAATATGTTCCTCTCTTTTGATTTTCAAACTCCAAGTGTTTACACATTTCATTATCATACTTAATTTAGTCTTCTGAAACTACCCTTTGAAATATTCTGGTTAGCCCTTCAGCATTTTTTCCTTTAGCTTCAGCTCTTCTATATTAGAGTACACATTTCATTGTCTCTTATCATTTATTATGATCTTCCTCCACCATATTTCTAACTTGTTAATAACATTTTGCTTTCTTTATGTGTGATATACTTGATGTCATTCAATAGCGCACCTGGTCTTCAAATAATAGCATTCAATGCCTCAGGTCTCTTTCTGAGATAATATTTAAATTCAGTCTGATATTTGAAAGGCTATACTTTAGCTCTCATGGATTTGTCTTCATTTTCTTCAGTTTCAACTGGAACTTGTATATGAGCAATTAATAATTGACTCAAAAGTCAGCCCCTGGCATTGTTTGGGTTGATAACATCAAGCTTCTTTCTTATCTCTTAGCACAAAGGTAGTAGTTAATTTGATACTTGTATATCCCATCTGCTCAAGTCCACATGTATAGTTGCCATCTATTTACTGAAGAATGGTACTAAAATTAAATTTAATGAAAATTCTGTCATGTGATCTCCCATTTCATTTTCATAATCAAAGTCTTATTTTTTAACTATTGGACATTATCCTTGTTTCCAGTTATTACATTCCTGTCACCAGTCTTTATCAATGCATCTTGATTACATATTTGATCATTTTAAAACTGAAAAACTTGGTTTAAATAGTCAATTTTTGTTTTAGTATTTGAAATTAGTGTTTAATGAGCAAATTTTCACTGACTGGTCTTCTTGTATGCTTTGGATATTATACTGATAATGTTATAAGTCAAGATAAGTCTGGAAGTGTTCTTTATGATAATAACTGTAATGTAATTCCGCTTCAATTTGTTACTACTTATTTCATTTCAGCTCAGTAATGTTTAGAATATCAATGCCGCTGAGCCCCGGTGGCGTAAGTGGTTGAATGAGGAACTTCAGCCCGCGGGCTTGGCGGTTCAAATCCAGTGGCGGCTGGATAGCACCCACGACCACCAGAGGCAGTGATGCCCACAAAAACAAACAAACAAAAAAAGAATGTCAATGCCAAGAATGTCATTTCATCTTTGACAGCTTCAGTTTACCTGTGTTCATATTTCATGCATACTGTGATTTGATTATTAATGAATGGTTGTAGTGTTCATCTCATTCTGAGTAATGCCCAATGAGCAAATGAACATTCCAAAAGCTTTGCTCCAATCCTATCTTTAAGGACAAAACTACTTTGAGGAAGTCAATCTTCCACAGTCATATTTTAATCTCCTTCCACTATGATCATTTCCCACTTTCTCACCCCACCCTCCCCTTCCCATCCTGGTATGATTGCTCTCAATATTGGTCCTGAAGAGTTTATCTATGCTATATTCCCTGTGTTTCCATCTCTTCTCTGTACCCATGTACATGCTCTGATCTAGCCAGATTTTTAAGGTAGAATTAGGGTCATGAAAGTGGGGGTGAGGAAGCATTAATGAACCAGAAGAGAGTTGTATGTTTAATCAGTAGTATACTGTACTCTGACTGAGGCATCTACTCCCTGCAATCCTTCTATAAGGGATGTCCATTTGTCTACAGATTAGCCCCCATTTCTCATTCCCCACCCCTACCCCTGGCTCCCCATAAACATTGACATGATTTTTTTGTTGTTCTGGGTCTTTGATGCCTGATATCTGATTCCGTCAACACCTCATGATTACACAGGTTGGTGTGCTTCTTCCAAGTGGGCTTTGTTGCTTGTCACCTAGATGACTACTTGTCTATCTTCAAGCATTAAGACCCCAGAAGCTATATCCTTTGATAGCCTGGCACCACCAGCTTTCTTTACTACATTTGCTTATGGAACCATTTGTCTTCAGCGATAGTGTGAGGAAGGTGAACATCTCAGAGTGCCAAGTTTTTAAAACAGAGTGTTCTTGTGTGGAGGAAGTACTTGAATCAAGGGCCAATGTCTATCTGTTTCCTTAACACTAAACCTGTAAATATATGTACGTGGATCTATTTCCCTATCATCATATTTCACCTTCTTAAGCAATATTATTTTAGCCACATTTATTTCAGAGTATTATCCAATACACTACTCAAATTGTTTACATAATTATAAGTCTAAACTCATACACAGAAGGATAAAACTACAGTCAAAAGTTATTGAACTATTTATCATTGTCTTAACTTGACATTAGGAGCATATGAACATCATTTAATCAAACACAACTGACCTTGCCTATGAAACATTATTTTAGTAATAACACCTCCCATTGGAACATCTGCTAGACTATGTGACATTTATTGAATTTGTCTTTTCCTAATATAAGACATGCCAATGCTACAACTTAATAAACTTTGATGGCAGATGTCAATCATTTGCTCGCTGACAGCCCAGATATACACATCTGTTTCAATGATAAGTGGCTATACAGCATTCAGACTAAAACAAGCAATGTCATTGAATTCAAAATGTGATTTAATAGTAAAAATAAAAAAGTTATATACATATTCTAATTTGCAAGTGACAGAAGCATAGAGTCATTTGGAACTCCTGTACTGCTATAATCTCATTCCACATATAATTGGAAATCTCTAAGATAAGAAATTATAAAGCACATATTTAATAGATAAATCCATTTGATACATATAATCTGTGGAAGCCTAACTTCAACAAAGTATAAAACTTTGACATTCTAGAGCAAAAAATGTATTAAGATAATTTATACCATTCTTACTTTATATCACTGCTCCAAAATTCAAGCATTTACAAGATAATACTACTTCCTTTGTCCTAATTATCATGCAAATACTTATTACTTCAGTGCTTTTCTGTCCTTTGCATATGAATGGAATATTCTTTCTTGTATGATCAAATTAAGACTTAACATATTTAGAATGTTTTCCCACAACAGTTCCTTCAGTGAGTAGATCTTTCTCCATGAGTCTAACTTTGCTACAATTCAATAGAGAGAAAAATTCACTCTGTTTTATAGAAAGGAAGAGTAGGGTTATGTGAGGGTTGCTGATATTCAAGGTATTCTTCCTTTTGGAGGTTTCATCTTACTGTATGTCTAAAACAATTATTCATTTGGAACTCACATTAAATGTAATACCCTTTATAAATTTAAGGAGAATTATTTTGCTTAAGCAAACCTTTAAATGGTTGTTTTCATCTATGTTTCTTGGATGCTGCCTGTGCATGGACAGTAGTAAAATTTTTGAAATAATTGAAGGAACTATTTTAGATATAAAGGTTGAGAGCTATTATCAAACTAATTTGAATGATGTTCTTTGAAATCTGCTAATGCAAGTAAGGCCATTTGTGATCCAAAGGACAGACAGTTGCATTAACACCTTCAGGAATCCTATTACTTACAGATTATGAAAAAGGAAAGTTCATTGCTTCACTGTCACTAAGCACAGAGCTCCAAATTTTGTATGGTTATTCCTTATTCATGTAAGAATAAAGTAGAAATGGATCAACTACACATTTGGGGAAACTTGAAATATAAAAATGTCAGTAACAGAGTAAAAAGAAAACTTGTTTTCAAGTAAAATGACACATTGCAAACAGAAAGACAACTTTAAATAAAACGTGACTTCCTCTCTGGGGTGTATACAATGGAGGTGGGTGAGGTGACACATTGGACAGTGTACGATATGAAGATAAAATAACAACTTGTAAATTATTTGGTGTTCATAGGGGGAACATGGGGAGGTGCAATTTATAAAAAATAAAAAAGAACTAGAAGAAAGGGGGAAAGAGAAGCTTATGCCGCGTGCTCAAGTAGAAAATGTTTGGAAATGAATGTGGCAAAATGTGTACAAGTATGCTTAATATGAATGATGTATTGAAGGTTATAAGAGCTGTAAGAGCCCCCAATAAAATCTATATTAAAAAAGAAGATAATGCCGTAACAACAAAAAAGCAAACCAGAATTCTATTGAAATGAGTTAGAAACAGGATACTTTTAAAATTAAAAATTCCTATACACATAGAGACCATTCCTTCAGGGTACTTAATACCTTGCTCTTGTTTTTCGAGCCCTAGACCTCGATTTTGTGATACAGTGTAAATTCTAGCCTCAGAACCTGTGGTTTTATTTCTAGTTAGGAGTGTGTTATTTGATAGGCTAATAAAGCAGAAAAAGGTGGATATATGTCGAGTCCTAGACCTACTTTTAGTGTGATTTAAGTCTCTATGCTTATGTCCTTGGAGGTATGGTCTATTAGTCATCATTATTGGTATCTGTGTTCAAAATTAAACAAAAAAAATACAAACCACTTCACTTAACAGACAGACTATCAGCTTCCTGCTCAATTGAGCAAAACAAGAATCTGAGATTACAGAACTAAACTTTTGATGTCAGGAGGCAAACATCACAACTCCCACCAAGCTCTGGACATGAACAAAAGTCTTCTTGGGGATGCCTTCCCCTTTTGCTGACAAAGCATGTGTAGGAGATTGGACTGAGTCATCTAGTGACAAAAACCAGCTATGGTCCTAGAAAAAATGTAATATTACAGAACCTAATAGCCACATTGCACTGAGCAATGTGGGCAGTTTGTTCTCTTGCTGTGGGTCCTGCTTCTGGCTTGCTTCCACCTGGTTTCTGGTGGGATTTCTTGGGATTTCTTGGAATTTGAGGCAGCAGCCTATCGCCGGGCCCAATTCTTCATCTTCTGTAGACTAGTGATTTCCTAGCCTGAATTGGGTAAAACCGTTCAGATGAACATCGGAACTTCAGGTTTGGGGGTTGCCAGTCTCCAAAAACACATGAGCCATTTTTTAGTATGTGGCAAAAAAAACCCTAAAACAACATTAGGATATTTGTCATCTCACTCGCTGTCATTCAGTCAAATCTCACTCTTAGAATCAAATTTGAAACTTATAGGACAAAATAGAACTGCCTCTATGGGTTTCCCAAACTATAACTCTTTACTGGAGTAGAAAAGCCTCATTCTTCTCCTTCAGAGCAGCTGGCTGTGTCAAACTGCTAACGTTGCGGCCAGCAGTCCGATGAAGAATCATTACATCACCAGGGCTCTTGGATATTTTTTTATAATCAGAATATTTCTTGATCTACTAATTCTTGACTTAATAATACTCTATTTTAAATATGTTCTTAATACAATTTAGTATTGAAATTCAAGCAATGAAATGTACCAGGATAAATGGTCAAAAATTAAGTAGCAGGAAAGAAAATTGAATAACTTAATGGCATATGTTTGGATTTACTGATTCTCCCTATATAAATAAACATAACAAGGCAGATGAAGTTTTTATATTTATATCTAAGAGTCAGCAACTTTAGTTTTTTTTAAAGTGAGCATTGCATACTATAGCCAATCATCCTAAAATTAAGCTTCATTAACTTTGCTGTAATTTAGAGAATGATTGAAAAGACTATTATGCTTATTGCATTGCAAGATAAAATGAATTCCAGAGGACTCTATGTGCCACACTTCAATATCACTAATTTTGAATTTCAATTTAGGCTTAGGAGGTGCTTCAAAAAGATTTTGGAAAAGTTTTATTACTTTCCATTTCATTTTCTCATAAGCTTTCTCTTAGTCTGGTTCTCTACAGAAGCAATATCAGTGAAGTTTACATATGTAAACATGAAAGGGTACTCCCTAAACCCATATTTTTTGTCAAAGGTTTATATTTAAAACTTTTTATCAAACAACCTTATCACCTTCAAAGTACTCTCCATTACACTTCATACATTTGTCACATCTGTGATTCCATACTTGGAAACCTTTTTCGAACTCATCTGTGTGAATGGTTGACAGCACCTCCCTCCTATTTTACTTTGCTTCTTCTAAGTTATCAAATTGCAATCCTTTTCTGTCTCTCTGAATTTGAAGAAACAAAAAGAAGTGTCCTAGAGCAAGTTAGGTGATCATGGTGTGTAGGGCAGGAGAGGCAGGCTGCTTTTTGCCAAAAACTGGCACACGGACATGACTGAATGGGCAGGTGCATTCTTATGGTAGCAAACCAGCCCCCCATCTGCCACAAATCAGGCCTTCCTTTTGTCACACACTATTACACTATCTTTTCAGGACCTCTAAATAGAAAGCTTAATTAACAGACTGACCTGGGGGAAAGAACTCCAAATGCACTAGGAGTCAACATTCTATTCTGTGCAGGAACTTGACAGACATCCACAATAAGGTGTGTCTTCAATCGACATTTCACCATTTTTGAAAAGAGAAAAGCACTCATACACTCAAGTTTTTCCCATATGCTGCCCTTGTAAGTTGTTCTGAACATCACAGCAGTTTCTGTGGCATTTTTCCTGAGTAGGAACCAAAATTTTACAGCCATATGCTGTTCTCTTAAAAAGTAACTTGAGGTTTGAGGCCCAATGGCGTAAGTGGTTGAGTGCGGTACTGCGGCCCACAGACTTGGCGGTTCAAATCCAGCTGTGGCTCTCAGGAGCAACACTGGGTAGCACCCATGACCACCAGAGGCAGTGATGCCCCCCCAACAACAACAAAAAGTAACTTTAATAAATTTATGTGTGTTTCTTACATAGGCTGATATGCAAAGTCAAATTTTATTTGAACTTATATGCTACAGTGAAAATTTATTTAATTTTTTAGGTTACTATAATTAATTTGATTCTTGTTATGGATTGCCTTGTGTCCTTCTAAAATATGTGCTGTAAATTTTAACCTTCAGACTTACTGATAGAAATCCAGTGACAGTGGCCCAGTCATTGAACTAAGAAGTTGATGCTTTGAAAGCAACAGCAGGGAAAGACAGAACAATTTGCTTCTGTAAAGATTTGCAACATTGGAAACCCAAAGTGGACCCCAGTTCTCCTTCATGCAATGCAGTTTCAATGATTCAACATCAATCTGATATAGCGCGTTTGTTTCTGTTCAAATATTGGCAATCCCATGTGTGCTCAAACTAAAATTCAAACTAAAACAACAATTCGGAGGGTAGTTCAGGACTGGTAAGTGGTGTTTCATTGTGTTGTACACAGGTAACTATTACTTGCAATAACAAAAACATTGAGCTCATAGGTGAATAGGATTTTCTGTCAATGGGACATGGCAGCATAGAATGCATTTTAAACCAATCACTTTAGAGAGCTAGATAACTGATTAGGGGCAGAAACAAATAGAGACACATAGAAAATAGATGCCATAACCATGGGAAGATCACCAAGGTATCTGGGAAGAGAAGTTCAAAAGAGAAAGGGCCTTTCTCCAGAATCTACAGAAAAAGAAACCTGTGGTAGTTAACCAATCTGGCGTCCATTTGAGCATTGATAGTGGAGGAATGGAGTCTAGCCTGTCAATCTGGAGCTAGCCAATGACACCTCTGTGTGGGCGTGGCCTACTCCTCTGAGAATTCTGGGAAATGTGGTACTTACTTCTTGGAAGCAGGAAGATACCCTCTCACTCCGTTGGAGACTGTTTACTGACAACACTCCTCACTGACTGACAGAATTCACTGCCACGGCTGACTCCCGAGGAGAAGCCACATACACTTACCCTGATACAGCAAGAAATCTAGCCTTAGAAAGGCCACATGGAGACTCCTGCCAGCACTGAAATGTTAACATCACCACTGGATCCAAAGCCTTTCTACCCACTAGTTTGTGATCATTCTGCATTTACCACCATTTCAGGTGTTCCGTAAGTCTGAATGGGACTTTGTAGATTGCTGTCAGACATATGGGCTAGTAACAGAATTGATCTGGACTGGGCTTGGATGTTTGCTTAATGCAAAATTACTCTTCATATAAAACTCTCTCATATACATTTGTGTGTTTATTAATTTGTTTCTCTGGTCTACTTGGACTAACAAAAAACCCTAGTACCACTTGCCAGAGCTGCCAACTTTATAAATCCCAAGAGAGTAAATATATCTCTAATTTTTCCCAACAACATTAAGAAAGTAAGATAAGCCTGGACTTTGAATTTTTGCCCTGAAACTGAGTGTTGAGAAGTATTTTAGAAAGTAGTTAAAAAGAGAACAATGTAGAGTAGGTGGTTATCAAGCACAGTTGGTAGTATAAATGTAGATGTAAAACAAACACACAAACTTAAGGATTTTCTATACAGTGACCAATGTCTGCTTAATTTTTTAAACTAGGATTTTATAAACAAAATTTGAATAAGAAATAGCCATTAAAATAGGTATTCCATACTGTAATGAATGAATGGCACTATTTATAAAAACCTTTTTATTCTTGTCAGAGGTAGGTAATTTTAAGCGGTAGTTTCTGGACCAAGGAATAACTGCTTGAAATGGGGCATACAGAGCTAATTTTGAAGTACTGAAGCTATTCTTTTATATGGGAAAGATATAGTTACATATATAGCTAACCATTTTTAGCATATAAAATTGTATGGCTTTCAATTTTCAGTGAGAAACCAAATTTTCTAATACAGATGGGCTTTTATATGCAATCTTTCAGAATGACAATAAACTCAACTAATTTCATTTTAAAGATGAGGAATAAGTGCTAATTATACCACGGCAGGCAAAGTGACATAAGCCATATGCACTATCAATATATTTTGCAAAATCTAACTTGGAGGAAAGATTGACATGGCATTTTAACATCCTTGGCTTTGCTGTCCATTGTGAGACCTGACATCTTTGGTTGGCTGGTTGTTTTGGTGAGGTTTGTTTTTTTCCACTTAATCATGGCTGGCCACAATAATATTGGCTCATTTCATTCTCTAATATGCATGTGCACAATTTCTACTCAATCAAGAATGTAGGAGCAACTCATGAGTTCACTTATGCTATCTTATCTCCTGCAATATGCTGTTACTTTTCCTGACCAGTTCCACCGACCAACCGATGATCACAAACAGAATCATACCCTCAGAGTAGTGGATTCAGAACCCTCCCTGTTTACTTGCCACTACAATCACGACCTATATTGATAACACTCCAAATCACAGGAGTCTCTCCTGCAACTAAGGTGTTAGTTTTCACAGACTACCTCTCTCCAGTAAACCTACCAAGTGTTCAGAGCTGGGTGAGAATGGGAGACACTTTGCTTACTAGAATTTCAAAAATGACGTTCACTGTCAATTTATTGTTTGTTAATTGGCTTAGAAGCCATGTCACAAAGCTTCCTAGACATATTTCTATTACCTTCAAAGATACAGTGGAAATACAAATAATATGAGAATAAATATACTGGTAGGTAGAAACTATAGTCATTCTCAGGCTTTATGGCCTTAACAATGACACTTCTAAGCTTTAATCTGCACAATGAGATCAAATTCAATGACATAAGTAACACTTAACAATAAGCTGTTAGACAGAAAACAAGATGGTGTTTAATAGTCCCCATTATGTCAAAGTACAATCTATAATTTCTCCTCAGAGAGCAACTTCTCCTAGTTTTTTTAATTAATGGTGCTCACTCATAAGTTTCTATGTCATTCATCATGATAATAAAAATTCAATAAGTTTGTTCAATGATAATTACAGAAGAAGTATTAACCTGTAAATCTTATAAACCATAAACTTACCTCACCTTTCTATTTTGCTTTTTTTAAAAAATCATTTTATTGGGTGCTCATACATCGTTTTTCACAGTACATAAATAAACATACTGTGTCAAGCACCCTCACATGTTCACTTCTATGATCATTCTCCAATCGTCCACTTTTTCCCTTAAGCCCCTAGTATCGGCTTTTCCATGCCTTCCCCTCTTCCCCTGCTCTCTCCTCCCCACCAACCCTCAATACTTTATACATTGTTATTGTTCTGCCATATCTTACATTGCCCGACCTCTCCCCCAACCCACTCCTTTGATTCCCATTCTTCAAATAGGAGCTTATGTGTATATTCTTGCAGTTGCTTCCATCTCTCTACCCCACCTTCTCTCTACCCTTCCAGGATCTCCAATCTAACCATTGGTCTGAAGAGGCTCATCCATCTTTGTTTCCCCATATCTCCAGCTCCCCTCTATACTAGTGCATCTTCTCCAGTCCATCTGGATTTGTAAGGTAGAGTTGGGACCATGATGGTTGGGCAGGGGGGTGCGCGGGAGGGGGAGGAAGGCTTCAGGAACTAGAGGGAACTTGTGTGCATCATCACTGCCCAGCTGTACCTTGACTGGTCTGTCTCCTCCCCGTGACTCCCCTGTAAAGGGGTGACCAATTACCCACCAGTGGGCCTTAGGACCCCACCTCTATATTGCTTTTTAAAAAACACTTGGCATCATCGAAAAAAATTAGCCATAAGTAGACTTTCTATTATGTACTAAGACATTTCCCAAATTTGAATATGCAAAGGACATATTTTCATAATAGAAAATTTAGAAGCATCATAAAGGAACAAAACTCAAAATAATAAGAATCCAAAACCACCCATCAAAAGTAGCAAGTAAAGTCTGAGAATATAAAATGGGAAGTAGCATGACTGCAAAAGTGGTTCAAAGAGAAGTAGAGAGGCCAAAGTATTGGCTCTGGGTGAGGACTAATTAATGGATTTTAAGAGTGGGGATTTACACTAAAAAACTCTAATTTCAGGTTGTATCCTTTTATTCTGGACAAAATTCATAAACCATTAGTATATCCATCAGTTAAATTTTGTGCTACTTATTGTAGATTAAAAACTATTTAAACAAATGGGGATTCCCTATTTTATCTCTCCTTACTGTATTGTAAAATGCACTAATCAGCAATAAAATTCAAGCCAAAGATACCCAGTCTTTAGAGAAAGAAAAATCATGAATGTACCTACAAGAAACATCAGAACAACAAAATAATTTATCTTCTTCCAATTCTATTAGACACACCAAAGGCATTCTAAATAGACACTGTCAAAAATCTTACTTACCTCCAGTACACTGTGGTTTCTTTTCCGTAACAGTAATTATAAATAGTTTCTGTGGTGGTTGAATAATTTCATGTCAACTCTATAAGTAGAGTGAAAGGGTGGAGTTTAGCCTGTCAATCAGTTCTCAACTTGATGATGCCCCTGGTGTGCATGACCTTTACATGAGGATTCTGTAAACTTTCTCTTTTTCTCCCTCGAGGAGTGACACACTCTCTCTGCTTCACTTTCCTGTTGAGACACTCAGAGAGCTGCAGGAGTCATGTACAGACCTGTGCCAGGACTGAGATGCTTCCACCATCACTGGATCCTCAAAACTTTTCACCCACCAGCCAGTGATCTAACTGCATTCTGCATCATTGCATGTGTTGCATAAGTCTGATAGACTAGTATCAGACATATGGACTAATATCAGATTTATGGCCTTGATATGGACTGAGCTGGGATGTTTTCTCAATATATAATTGCTCTTCGATTTAAAACTCTTTCTTGTACATATGGGTGATTGTCTTTGGATTGATTTCTCTAGTCAACCTGGGCTAACACAATTTCCAAAGATTATCCTGAAACATGAATATAAATTTGCATTTTGTTGCTTCAACCTGATATCCTAGATATGTGAAACAAAAGTATTAAATAACATGAGTATTTCTCCTATCATAATGAAATTGTGAAATTTCTAAGGTTCAAAAATGAGAGTAAGAGTTATAATAGGAGAGAAATAAATTACCAAGATTAGAGATTAAAAGGGGTCACTATTATATATTCTATAAATATTAAATAGAATATGATATGTACTATAGATTATATAGAATATATGTGTGTTTTTAAATATAAAGTTCATAGAAATAATTTCATTGTGTTTTAATTCTATTTTTTCAATAACTCTTTGAAGTCCTTGGTCTATATTTCCGAAATTATTGTCAACATATTTGACAAGTTAAATAAAATCAATACATAACTTTTAAAGATAAAAGTCATCAAATGTGTCAAAAAGACAAATTGAAAATACCAATAATTTTATATCTAATAAAGAAATTGAAATTGTAATTTGATCTTCCAACCAGTCCTGGAGAAATTCATCTGTGAATTCACTCTAACATTTAATGAAAAAATAATGCCACATCCATAAAACTTTTTTTAGAAAATAATAAAAAATATATTCCTAAATGATTGAATGACATCAGTACTACTCTGATGCCAAATCTAAACAATCAAGATACAAGAAAATAAAATCACGCACCAATATGCATCATGGTAAAGAAGGCAAAAATTAATAAACAAACATTAACAAATTAAATACAAAAGCATATAAAATTCAGACTACTTAAGGAACAATTTTAAGTTATCCAAGAATGAAAAGACATTGCACTAGTAATGCAATGTTATCCCCTAGTGTTATACAGTAGGGGATAACAAACATAATTAATGATAGTGGCATAACAAAGAAGAAATATATATGGTCATGTCAATTTATGCACAAAGAGGAACTAAAACTCTATACACCCTTCATAATAAAACTTTTAGAGGATGAGGAATATAAGAATTTTCTCAATATAATAAGGTTAATTAACAAAATCTACTTCTTATATAAAAGTGAATATCAAAATATAGAGTGTATTCCATATCATTAGAGTTCTGGAGATGAGTGGTTGCACTTTGATCCATTATCTGAAAAGCCTGAAGTTCAAAACCACCAGCTGTTCCATGGGAGAAGGGTTGCGTACTCCCATAAACAGTCACAATATTGTAGCATAACAGGACAGCTCTTCCCTGTTTAACCCTGTAGGCCAGGGTCTGCATAGACTAGAGGGCAGTGATTTTTGCTGGACTGCTCCATAGCATTGGTTGTTGGATTGCTCAAGTCAGGGGTTCAAACCCAGTATCCCTTTCTTGGGAGAGAGATGAGGCTGCTTGCTTCCATAAGTATACACAGTCTTGAAAACTATTATGGCTTTCCTACAATATACACATGACACAATGTTGCTGGCTGAAAGTGAAGAAAATTTGAAGTACTTGCTGATGAAGATATAAAACTAAAGCCTTCAGTAGAGATTGTACCTCATCACCAAAAAACAAAATTCCTCAAAACTTGACCAACAAACAACATCATGATAAATGGAGAAATTAGTGAAGTTGCCAAGGATTTCATTTTACTTGGGTCCACAATAAACAATTGTGAAAGTCGACATTAAATGACTTATAGCATTGGGAAAAACTTTATAAGGCATCTTTTAAAGTGATACTTAAGAAGTCATTTTGATAACGAAAGTTGTCCAGACCAAGCCTTGGCATTTTCAAACACACACACACACATACATACATACATACATACACACATACATATATAGATGTATTCTGGACATAAGATAGATTAAAGAAGAAATGGCATATTTGAATTGTGGTACACTGAAAATAACATGGACTTCCTAAATGTTCTTTATATGTAATGATGGCAAGATGAACTATAGCATGGATTATATGAAAATGTTTCAGAATTTTTAAATTAAAATCATGTTTCTAAATATTCAAAAGAAAAAACTAATAATAAGGTTTCCTGGGTGGTTATGGTACAAGAAGGAGAGGATAAAAGGGAGCTGATATCAAGGAGATCAAGAACAAAGGAAATGTGAAACTGATTGTGATAGCAATTGTAAAACACTGCTTGATGTGATTGAACTATGGAATGCTATATCTGTAAGAGTCCCCATTAAAATGATTAAAATCTTTTAAAAAAATTTAAAATATATATTCAATGTTTATTTCAAAATATTTCATCTCCCATGAAATCCTTCATTTCTAAATAAACAAATTACTAGTATTCTATATGAAGCTGAAAAATTATTAACTTTGTTACAAGAACAGAAAACATATCTATTCAAAGGATATATTTTCTTTACATAATTATGCCCTAGATTCTGGAAATTATGTCTTTATCTCTTTAGGAGAAGCTATAGTGAGATATAGTTTCAGGTTCCATATCCACTAGAGAATCACAAGTAACATAAAACATTATGCATATGTATGTGTGTGTATGCGTATCCCTGTGTCAGACCTAGTTATATCACCTGTTCTCTGTCAGCAGCCCAGAAAATATGTTAGGGGAAATGCTTAGCTTAAAATCTTGGCAAAATTCCAGATGTTTTGTAAATCTTTAACATATATTACAACTGTAGATAGTACTATAAACTTATTTAAACTATAAAAGATCCACTAAGTAACAAACCAGGGAATTATAACTAACAGAAAATGAGGAAGACAAATAGAATTATAAAAGAAATATTTAGCCAATTTATAAAGAGACAGAACAAAGAGTGTACAAAGGCAAAACAAATAGATGATACAACGAAATCTAACCATATCAGTGGTTAATTATTCTAATACAGGGATGATTTCATTTCCAGACCTATAGAGTAACTAAGTATAACAAAATAATATAACTTTGAATTGTATTCCACATGTATTACCCCATTCTATTCAAGACCACATAATGAGATCCTTTTCAAATCAATTGGTAGTATAACTGGGCATCATCTAGTTCTTCTGATTTCAGGCTGTGGATTTCAATTTTTGTTAGGTCCCTTAGAACATTGGGCTAATTGTTTCCATGTGTCTTTCATTTTCATCACTTTTCTTTCTTCCCATGAGGAGAGACCAATAATTGCACCTTAGGTCCTCTCTTACAAACTTTTAAGAGCTCAGTAGCTACTCATTAAAGTAGGAGGTAGAGGACTGTTTTTATGAGCTGTGAGATGCCTACTGACCTTAGTGTAGCTAGGGACTATGGACGTGGGGTGTAAGGCCTAAAGTTGCTTTTCTACTAGGTATTTGGCTCAGTCTAAGAAGATCTCATGGAAGTATGATTTTCTTGTTCGGCCAGTTGTTTTGTTTAAGAAGGTCACATAATCTTTTACCCATGACTATACATGCAGTAAAGTAAACACACAGGTGCAGATATACTCTGTTCAACCATTAGATATCGTTGTAGTTAGGTACCCTTAAGTTAATTCTGATCCATAGCGACCCTATGCACAAGACGGGATATGGGCAAATTCTGAATCATCTTCATGATTGCTCCATGTTTGAGTTCAGGCACTGTGTGACTCCATCTTCTTGAGAGCTTCCACCTTTTCTCTACCTCTTTACTTTGCCAATCATGATGTCCATCTCTAGCGCCTGGTGAACTCTGATAGTGTGCCTAACCATCCTTGTTTCCTGAACCTTAGCTTTCCATCTTTCTTCCAAGACATATATGATGTTTGGGCAGTTCAGAGTACTTTCACCTTTCTTTGCCATTACCGCAATTCAAACACATCCACTCTTCTTCACTCTTTCTATTCAATATCCAACTTCCCCACATATGAGGTAATGGAAAATACCAGGGATAGGGTCAGTCACACCTTACACTTCAAACTAACTTCTCTACTTTCCAAATCTAAGGAAATCTTATGCAGCAAACTTATTTTTAATCTATTGATTACTGTTTTATGAGCATTGATTGTGGATCCAAGTAAGACAAAATCCTTAACGAATTCTACCTTTTCTCCATTTAATATGATCTGACCTCTTGGTCCAATTGTGAGGATTTGGGTTTTCTTTCCATTGAGTTGTAACCCCCAAAGAAGCCTGCAACCCTTGATCTTCATCAACTAGTGCTTCAATTCCTTCTAACATTCAGCAAGCAAAGCTGTGTCATTTGCATAACACAGGTTGCTAGCAAACTTTTCTCCAATCTTGCTGCCAAATGCTTCCTCATATAATTGAGCTTCTCAGAATACTTTTTCAGCAGAGTGATTGAATATGTATGGTAAGAGGATATCACCCAGACAAACACCAATCTTGGTTTTTTTAAAAGACCATCTTATTAGGGGCTCATATAACTTTTATCACAATCCATACATACATCCATTATATCAGGTACATTTGTTTATTTGTTGCCATCATCATTCTTAAAACATTTGCCTTCTACTTGAGTCCTTGTTAGCTGTACCATTCTTGACTTTAAACTATGCAATATTCTCTTGCTCTGTGGCTACCACTGCCTATTCATTGATGCAAAAATACCAAACAGTATAATAAAATGTGGGGAAATTTTCATTCTTTTCAAGATTATCCATAGTTTGTTAAGGTCCACAGAGTGCTTTCACATAGTCAATAAAACAAAAGTAAATATCTTCCTGGTATTCTTTGCTTTCAGTCAAGGTTCATCTAACATAAGCAATGATATTCTTTGTTCCAAATCCTCGACAGTTCCTTCCTCTTGGTTTTCAACCTCTGCCTTCCATCCACTAATAATCATCCATGAATCATGATTGCATGTTTGATCAATTTCAAACTAAAATAATTGGTAGAATTCTTGAATTTCTTCATCACTAGCTTTGGTAGTATGTGAATTTTTTTTTAATAATAATTGTACCAATTTGATTTCTTTTATTCAGATAGACATATTCCTATAACAGTATTGCATTTCAAGATATATTGTGAAATTTCCTTGTTGGCAATGAAGACAATGCCTTTCCTCTAAATTATGTCATTCTCAGCATAGTAAAATATATGATTTTCTGATACAAAATGGCCAGTCCATTTCAACTCACTAATATTTAGGATACAGATCGTTATACATCCCATTTCATTTTTAATGACTTCCAATTTTCATACATTCATACTTGGTATATTCCATTTATTGGTAGATTTTTTGCAACTGTTCCTTCTTATGCTGAGTCTGGCCCCATCGGCACATGAAGATCTGAAAGACTCCACTCGCAGAGGCTTTACTCCACTCATGTCATCATGCTCTAATCTACTTTAAGAAAGCAGCTCCTCTTTGGCCACATTTCAAGTGCCTTCAACCCCTGGAACTCATCCTCTTACATGGTCTTTAGGAATGTTCTGCTTCCGGTCATAGGCCACCATTATCTGACAATGTTTCTATGTGATGCATAAAGTTTTCAGAAGCATGCAGTTGATTTCTTAGTCTGTTCATGGTCTAGAACCTCTGCTGAAAACCGTTCACTTTAAGTGACCCTGCTGTCATTTCATATACAATTGGCACTGCTTCTGGCATCACAGCATAGCACAAGGAAAGATAGCAATTCTATATATTAATATATATGTATATACATACATATTCCCATACCTTGTCATTCTGCATTTCTATCTGAGCATCTACTTGCAGATTACCATTATTGCAGGGCTTGGCTCATTAGTCTTTCACTTTTGCAAACCACCTGGTGTTTTCACCAACTTTCATCATCTTTTTATAACCTCTCTTATTGTAATTTATCTTTGTATTAGTTTAATTAAAAACATCTTAAATATTTTTCATACAAGATTATGGTCTCACTAAGACCAAAGCTAAGACTTTGACATATATTTTAAGGGAAGAATATATCATCGTAAAGAGATGAAAAGGCATTACCATGGTAGCACAAACAAAAGTAAACTGGATATTTATTTCCCATTTTTCATATACATTGCTTATTCAATTATTTATTTATATATTATAAACACAAGGATATTTAATTTATTCAATTGGTTATAGTAAATAATAATTATCATCATTTATCTTATTGTGCAAATTGTTCCAGATATGTCCATTGGAAGTCACGTTAAGGATATCTATATACTTTTGAAATGTCTTCATCATAATTTTGATATCCACATATTAAAATGTCTTAGCATTGCTTTAGTTAAGGCCATTTGTTACAAAATTTTTTGAATTGTAGGAGAGAAAAAATGCCTTAAATTTTTAAATGAGTTGTATAAAACTATATTTTATAAATCAAATGGCTGCCTATTTTAGAAATATCGCCTCTCCACTACAAACTAATATTTTTAATATATATTTTATATGATAACCTCTAAACAGTTATCTTGTAAATCCCTAGACACAAGCAAATTTAAATAATAGAGATTGACTTTAAAATTGAATTTCAAATTCATCAGGATGCATTTATCAATAGCAAACAAATACTAAAATTTATAAGCTTCTTCAGAATTTCTTTATTTGATCACTGAAAGTGAACATCATTGAACATCAGTAATTTGTTTCATTTATTTTCTCATGTATGATTGTGCCTGAGTATGTTTCACTATTGATTATGCACAATTGTAGTGCCTTTAAATTTTATTAAAGATGCATAATCAAGAACAATAAAAATTCATGGTTGAAGGTATCTTTTCTTTCTCTTTAAAAAAAAATATAAATAAAAGACTACCAGTCTGAGGCAGGTTGAAAACTATCAGATTCTATAACCAATAGGAAATCTTTTTTAATTAAAAATGCATATGATAAACTATTTGCTTGAAGCAAACTATAGAAGTATTTACTATAGCAAGAGTGCCTTTTAATCTCTTAACATACACACATATATTTTACTAACTTTTTTTAGACTAGATATTTTAACCATTTATCTGAAAGTACCAGGAGACAAAGGACATTTATAGAGGTCTGTGTTAGTCCGGGTAAACTAGAGAAGCAAATTCATAAACACACATATGTATATAAGGGAGAGTAGGAATGGAGCATTGAGAGAGCATCCTAACCAAGTCCAATCCAAGGTCATAAGTCCATTAGCCCATATGTCCAATACCAATCCATAAGTCCTTCAGACTCATGAAACACATGCAATGATGCCAGGATAATCACAAGCCAGTAGATGCAGAGTCTTGTGTGTCCAGTGTTGGTAGAAAAATCTCAGCACTGACAGAGGTCTCTCTGGGGCTTCTCAAGCATTTCTGCACTGGCAGGAGTCTCCATGTGGCTTTTCTGGCTTCAGAGGTCTGGTGCTATCAGGGTAAGTCCATGTGGCTTCTCCTCCAGGATGTCTCACAGGGAGCCCACCTTGTGTCTTGTCAGCTGCAATGCCTCCTAAAGACTCAGCTGTAAGTCTCTCACACCCATATTGTGAAATATCATGAGTTTTCCCAGAATTTTCAGGGAAAGACTATGCTCACACAAAGGTCTCATTGGCTCTCTCTAGATTGACAGGCTAAACTCCACCCCTACAGTCCTAATCATGAAATTGACATGAGTACCTTCTATTCCATATATGTGTGTATGTATATATATATATATGGAATAGAAACATGTACTCATATCTAAATGTTAAGAATAAGTTGCAGATGGACATTGGGCCTTGACTCAAGTGCTCTCTCAACTTAAAAACACAATCTTCTAACAATCTGGCATCCTGTAATGGCTCACCTTCCAAACCGGATTACTATGTCAGTCTGCATATACTAGAGTAACAAATTTCATAGACATGCATGTGGATATAAAGGAAAAGTTTATATACAAGAAGAACAGGACATTGAGAAAACACCCCAGCCCAGTCCAGTTCAAAGTCATAAGTCCGATATTATCCCATATGCCCAATATCAGTCTATAAAGTCTCCTTCTGATTCATGAAGTCACAGGTCAATGGGTGCAAAGTCCTGGCTCTGGCAGGGGTCTCCACATGGCTCCTCCCTTCCAAGGCTCAGGGTACATCAACAGCATCCAGCAATGGCAGAAGCAACTCATCACTGGCAGAGCTCTCCATGTGGCTGCCCCAGCTTCAGAGGTCTGGCTCCAACAGGGCAAAACCGTGTGGTCTCTCCGCCGGCTCCTCCAGCTTCTCGGATGCTGCCAGCTTGTCTTGTCCATGATTCATCATGTCTGAGACTAACTCCCAACAACTGGGGAAGATAGCTTCTCATCTTCACGAGAGAACAATAAGATTTCCCGGAAGTCTCAGGAGAAAGCCATGCCCACATAGAGGCCTCATTGGCTACTCAATGGCTATCTCCAGATTAACAGGCTAGACTCCACCCCTACATTTCAATCATAAAATTAACATAAGCACATGACTGCCACAATTACTGAAGACAAAATGGGTGAAAAAGCAAATGTGATAAAGAAAGCTGATGGTGGCCAGTCTTAAAGGCTTGAAGATAAACAAGGAGCCATCTCGCTCAGAAGGAATAAAACCCACATGGAAGAAACATACCAGTCTCTGTGATCACAAGGTTCTGATGGGATCAGTTATCAGGCCTCTAAGACCCTGAACAAAACCACACCTACGGTGAATGAAGGGGGTGGCGGTGGGGGTGGGGGAGGAGATAGAGTGGAGGCTCAATGCCCATCTGTAGACAATTTCACAAAGAAGAGTTGAGCCAGTCATGGTGCAGTGTAGCACTGATGAAACACATAACTTTCCTCTAGTTCTTTGGGGCTTTCCTCACCCCATTATTATGACATCTGTTCTCCCTTACGAATCAGATTACACCAGAGCATGCACTCTGCTACAGATAAGAGCCCATAACACAGGGAATGCAGGATAGATAACCCCTTTCGGACCAACAATGAGAATAGAGATACCAGGAAGATTAGGGAAGGGTGGATGGAAAAAGGATGAATTGATCACAGGGATCAAACTAGAACCCCTCCCAGGGGGATGAATAATGGAAAAGTGGATGAGGGGTGACAAAGGATATGTAAATAAAATATATGTAAGATATGTAAGATATGTAAATAAAAATATAACTTATCAAGGGTGTGTGAGGGAAGGCAGGCAGGAGAGAGAGAGGGAAGAAATGGGGAGCTGATATCAGGGGCCCAAGTAGGAAGAGAATGTTTTGAAAATGATGATCGCACAGATGTGCAAATGTGCTTGATACCCTGGATGAATGTATGGATTGTGATAAGAGATATGAGAGCCTTCAATAAAAGTATTTAAAAAATGATCTACACTGTGAATGTAGCAAAAATGGATTCGAACATATCATGTAGTATTCAAAACTTTCTATCCAATATCAACCACTTTAAAAACTTGAATTAAAAAATTAATTTATAATTAACATATCATACAATGTGATGGTTCAACCATATCCAGAAAGAATATGCTATTATCATCAGAATAAACTTTGGAGTTCCCCTGCTCCCCTCCCTCATCTTTTACACATTGGTGTTCATTCTACATTTTCCTCTCTTGTCTCTGCATGCCCAGCTAATCATCAATCCTGCTAATACTTCTAGTACTTTAAATGTCTTTCTTTTCCTTTTTGTTTCCTCTGTAGGCTGAGGGAATTTCAAAAAGAAAATTGTATAAATAGATAAAGGAAATGCTTTCATATGATGATTTATTCTGAAAAACAACTCTTTGATTAATTATTATTAATGCTAAAATAGTCATATCACCTCTAAAGGTAAATATGCAATGTAAACTCAAGTACTAATCTTCAATTCCAAGTAAAACTCACTATAGAACCATTTTGTGATTAAAGCTTTGTCATGAGGCACATATTAAATTTCTTATCAAACTAGGACAAAGGTCTAGTTCATTCAAAAATATTATTTTGTACTTGAAAGACATCATTTACTTTTTATACAGCTTTCCTTTGTATAAAATGATCCACTTAATGTGATGCTTCTTAGAATATTAGTTAACTTTCCTTTGTATAAAATGATCCACTTAATGTGACGCTTCTTAGAATATTAGTTTCACAGAATTTTTTTTTATTCACGTATACAGATCATGGATATGTAGCAATTGATATTTGGCATTAGAAATAAAATTGAATTTTAGAAAAAGTTTAGGTGTACGTTCTACTAAGTTGTAACTGTTTGCATTTGTTGAGCAATATCCTATTTATGTCAAACAAAGACATTTTTGAAATCTGGTTAATATAGTTATACAATTAATATACCCAGTTGATTACCCTTACCAAACATTATAAATCAAAAAGCATTAAAAAAGAAAAATTAACTCTCTGTAGCAAGCCTATTGCTGTGAATTAGGTGGACAAACTATATGTTAATATATAACAAATCACTTTAATATTTCACAATCTAAAGTAATATACACATATTACCACAGCGTGTCTTCAGATACAGAAGGACAACATAGCTGAGTCAGCTGCTTCTGAGTCTCTCACAAGATTGCAAGCATGGTGTCTCACCATGGGGCCATGATCATCTTATAGTTCAATTGGGGCAACACCTGCTTCCAAGTTCTCTCACAGGTAGTTGTACGATATCTTCTTCTCATGGACTGCTTAATAACAAGCTCAGATTTTTGTGAGCTTCTGAGTGGTTCCTTGATTCCTTGCTACATGGGCCTCTCCGAAGGAAAGTGAAAATACTTAGGACAGTTCTTCTGTCCATTGTATGTGTAACTCCCACCATATCAAGTGGGCATATGCCAATGAAAGGAGGTATTTGGTCAGTTATGACATTTGAGTGGGTATAAACAGAGTCCTTTCAAAAACCAAAACAGAGAAAAACAAACCAACAGAAGAAGGATCTGGGCTAAGTCAGCATTCCTGTGTGGAGAAGTGACATTGGTGAAGTCCATGGAGAAGCAGCCAGGAAGGAATTCAAGTTTATTAGACGGAGCTGTGAGCTTCTCAGTTTACTAAATGAGTAAAGCTGAGTGTGTTAAGTAGGAGACTGGCTGATAGACTATGTTGTTCTTTAGGCAGTTATTAGATCCAAAGGAGATTTGTTACACAAGCACAAAGAGGGTAGGGACCAAAGAGTCAATGGGTTAAAATGTAAAGGACGAGAGAGAGAGAGAGAGAGAGAGAGAGAGAGAGATGCTGAAAGGGACCCATTCCCTTACAATGTTTGTTTTTAAAAAATAAGTTTCAGACTTTGCACCCGGGCCATGTGGAGCGCGGTCCCTGGAGGTGGGAACAAACCAGTGGCTAAAAGCAGGGGCCATCAGAAGGCAGATGTCCTGGTCCAGCATCACTGGAGAATGAAAGCTGAATCCAGTGTGACTAAGCCCTCAAACCATAGGGCCCAGGCTTTTAGACAGCCTGCCACTGATGAGAAAGAGGAGAACATGGACCTTGGGACAGAAGAGGAAGGCGGGCCCTCGGAGCAGCTATATTGGCCTCAGGGAGCAACATCAACTCCTGGAGTCTTTGGTTGGTCTCCCCATCGGCTTGCTCACTGGACAATAGAGAGCCCACAGAGGCAATCTAGTCAGGAAAGCACACAGCTCAACAGAGACTCCCTGGAGGAAGCTGTAAGGAGCAAGTGCTGGTGGCTGGCGTGGAGAAAGGAGCCAGTCACCTTGGATGATGTGATGGTGAACTTCACCCAAGAAGAGTGGAAATGTCTAGATGCCAGTCAAAGGGCCCCCTATCAGCATGTTATGTCAGAGACCTTCAGCAATCTGGCGTGTGTAGCCAGATTATTCCTACCTGCGCCAGACCTGATCATCAAGACTGAGCAAGCAGAGGCACCGCAGACAACAGAATGCCAGGACTCCAACAGAGGTGCTCTCCCTTCAGGAAGCAAGGAGCATGAAGCACTGCAGGAACAGAGTCAGGGTCTGCGCGGAAAGATTGGTGGTAAAAGAGTCTTCCGTGCTGGGGAGGGGGAGGGCCAGAGCCCACCCTCTGCTTCCGCCAGGCCCATGGCCAGGACTCTAAGACACCCAGCCTCCCGGACTGGGCCATCTTTTCGCTGCCACACCTGTGGCCAGTACTTCAAGGAGCACTCCCAGCTCCTTCGGCACCAATTTGTCCATGACCCCAAGTGGACTTGTGCCTGCAGCCAGTGTGGGAAGTCCTTCAGGACCCGCAGGAGTCTCAAGTACCACAAGCGCGTGCATCTTGAGGAGAAGGCCTTCTGTTGCGCCATTTGCGGTAAGACATATTGCGACCCGTCTGGACTGAGCCGCCACCGCCGGGTCCATCTTGGCTTCCGGCCCCATCGGTGCCCCATCTGTAGGAAAGGCTTCCGGGACCGGTCCGATCTGAAACGTCACCAGCAGACACATCGAGGCCCAGAACCCGTGACAGGGGAGCAGGGGCGTGCTGTGAGGACTCCAGCCCTCTCAGCAGCATCCGGGAGCTGTGCACCTAGCTCTAGGATCCAGGAACTCAGGAATCCACCCTGGGCACCTGTCATGTGTAACCAGGCACCGGTAGCTAGGACCCAAGAGTCTGTATTCAGAACGAAGGGACCCGTGGCCCAGACCCAAGTCTCTACTGCTAGTAGCCAAACACCCATGCCCAGGAACAAGGTGACCTTTGTGCAAGCTCAGGTGCCAGTGCCTACTACAGCCCAAGGACCTGATCCCAAGATCCAGGATCCCTGCACTAGAGTCCCTTGCTTGGCGACTCAGCCCAACCCTGGCCCAACACGACGTACAAGATGCAAGGTGTTTCCTTGTCCCCGCTGCCCCTTCACTTTTAGCAAGAAAGCCCATCTCCTTAGCCACCAGGACACCCACCTGACAGAGAAGCACCAGCACATGCGCTGCTTCTGCTGTGACAAGTCCTTCGGCTCACTTCCGCAGCTGCTCAGGCACCAGCAGACCCACTGGAAGCAGAAGATCTACTGCTGCCCTATCTGTGACCTCTGCTTCGGGGAGAAGGAGGAGCTGGTGGGCCACTGGAAGAGCCTCAAAGTCGAGGGGCCAGGCCTGGGAAGTACGTACAAATGCTGGTTGATCCTGGGCCAGCGGCTTGGCTTCTTTCACACTGCCTCCTCGCCCACAACAGGGGAGAATGGGAAGCTTGGAGAAAATGGGTCTTCTCCAAGGACCCTTACCCCCAGGAAAGGCAAGATAAGGGAGAAGCAAAGGACACCAAGAAAGGTCTTGGGACAGACCTTTTACAGAGAAAAAAAAAATAAGTTTCTTAGATCATTGTTCAAAATTACACAATATATTAGTTCAATTGTACTAAGAAAAGTTGTGTAATCCTTACCACAATCAATATTAAAGTCATATTTCTTTTACTCATTTTTATTAACCCCCCATCTCCCACCAACCTGCCCTGACATGCTCTCAAGAACAAATAAACCAATTACTATGTCTATAGATTTTCCTGTCCTGGATTTCATGTACCAAACAGTGTATTAAAAATTGCAACAACAGGCCTGAGCCCCGGTGGTGTAAGTGGTTGAGTGCGGGACTGTGGCCCGCGGGCTTGGCAGTTCAAATCCAGTGGCGGCTCTCAGAAGCAGCGCTGGGTAGCGCCCACAACCACCAGAGGCTGTGATGCCCACACAAAAATATTACAACAAAGTAAAACAGAAAAACCTCGAAAGAAAGCAGATAAGGGGCATACACCTGCCCTGTGCCTCATAGGAATCTGGGCAGATGGGTTGTTGAATTCTCCTGCCCTCCTGGGTAGACAGAGAAGATCCAATGAGACCCAAACACCCTTTCCTCATTCTCTGTAATATATTTCATAATGTGGCACCTGGCTTTAGTTGAACAGTCAAGTCAGAAGGCAAGAGAGAGGAGCCAAAGATAAAATTTAATTTGATTTTGTGTGCAGTTTCAAACTAGAGAAAAGTTTATTAGTTTACATTGAAAAATAATAGTTATGTACTTATGAAAGTTATAATACCAGTATTTCATGTTTAAATATTCATGAAAGCTAATTAACAAGTTTAAAATGAGCTTATCAAATGAAAAAAAATATTTTTGCTATAGGAAAACTATTCTATTAATTTTACTTAAAAGTAGCTATAGGCAATTTATTTATGCCAAGGAACAATGTTCATTTTAGCAGAAGAGAGACACATCTTTATAGTCAAATTAACTAGATATAAAGATTGATGCCAAGGATTTCATTTTGTATGCATCTGATATAAATGTCCAGGAAAGGAACAACTGAAACAAAATCAATGTATTGCCCTGATCGAATCTGCTACACCCTATGTCTTTAGTGTGTTGAAGAGCAGCCATGTCACTTGGAGACTGATGATTTGGATTTGGAATGTGATCAATGGAATGGGCCTTCATGGGACAGTGTATAACATATTCCAACTAATAAGTGAGTGGTTTAGACCATCAACTGCTCTGCAAGAGAAAGTAGTGACAGTCTGCTTCCATAAATAAAGATGGCAACCCTTGAAACCCTGTAGGTCAGTTCTACTCTTTTCTATATGTCACTATGAATCAGAATGGTCCCAATGATGGTGAGTTTGGAGTTTTGGCTTTATGATTAGAAGTAAATATAGAGATGAATCAACCCCTAGTTTTATTCATGTTCATATGGCAAGCCACAGCAGGACATATTTTATAATTTATCAATGGTCAGGGGTACAGTTTAAGGAGATTAAAAGTAGGGAAATTAATTGTTACATATCCAAAAAACTGTCCTTTAGGCTGAAAGGCACTCCAAATGCAACCTATACGGAGTTGCTTTCTCGAAGTAGTCTACCACAGGGACTTGAATGGAGAAAAATCTGTGGAAACAGAGTCTTATGAATCTTCACTTGCTGAGGGGGCAAAACTCAAGGTAGGAAGAAACAACTGCAAAAATTGGTATGCATACCCATAATTGGAATAGCCAATGTGTGAATCTAGTAGAATTAGAAGTCATTGAAAAGAAATGAAACACATAAAGATCTATATCTTGGGCATTAGTAAGCTGAAATAGACTAGTATTTGTCATTTTGAATCAGAAAATCATATGACTTTTGTCAGGGATGACATAATCAAGGGGACTGGTATTGCTTTCATTGGCAAAAATCAGTTCAAGATACATTGTGAAATACCAAGCTTTCTTTGAAAGGATTATATCTATCTGCATTCAAGTAAATCCAATCAATACAACTGTTATTCAAAGTTATGCATCAACCACAAAAGCTAGTGATGAAGAATTCTACCAAAGACTTCAATTGGAAATTAATCAAATTTACAATCAAGCTGCATTGATATTTATTGATGATTAGAATGTAAAAGTTGGAAACTAAGAAGAGGGAACAGCAGCTGAAAAATATAGCTTGTAAAGAGAAACTAAGCTGGAAGTTGTATATGATGAGTAGGTTTGTTATGCCAACATTGCCACTGAAGATTGATGGGTCTGTTGTGATGGCTCGGCCAATGAACATGCGGGATTAATTGAAGGGCAGATATAGGAAGGGCTCGGCAAGTCTCGCCCTCTCTCTTGCTTCCAGATCTTGGGACCAGAGAGCTGCCTTTTCGTCCTGTGCCTCGACCTCCAAGCAACACTACCCGTGGGACACCTAACTGTGGACTGTGTTGCTCTGAGTTGAGGATCCTTCAAGCCCTACTTCACCACACCCCTGAGATATACATCTCTTGATCTGGGGACTATTGGACTCTGTCATCTGGCTGACTGTTGGCGACCTGCTCTGCCACTTGCTGCCTGTAACCAGATAGTCTGGATTGCTCTACAGAGAACTACTTAGAGGCCCTCAAGACTTGAAGGACTGCCAGTCTTCTAATTGCCTCACGCAAGTGAGTGGCACCGAGCAATCTGTGTTACTTTATAGTTAACCTTTTTCTTTCTTATCTTATATACCTTTCTCAATATATAAATATATAAAAAGAACTACTAATGTCCTGAATTTTATTTCTCTAAGAGAACCCTGCCTGACACATTATATGATAGAATTTTTCACGACCAACAACTAACTCATTGTAAATCAACCACATTTTTTTCAACAACACAAATGATGACTTTCCTAGATTTCCATGACTTCACAAGGACTTCCCCAGATGGAATATGAAGGCATCAAACTGACTACATTTGTGGGAAGAAAATGGGGAAACTTAATATCAGCAGCTGAAAGCAGATCAAGGGCCAACTGATGATCAATGACACATACAAAAGTATCATGAACTACAAAAAGTAAAAATAAATCAATCTTGAAAGAAGTACTGCTAAAGTACTTCTAAGAGACAAAGACAGGGAAACACCATCTTATATACTATGGACATGTCAGAATAGGTTAATCCCTGGAGGAGGACATCAGGTTTAGTAAAATAGAGGGGTATCAAAAAAGTGGGAGACCCTCAAAGAGATGATTTGACACAGTTGATGCAACAATGGGATCAAGTATGGAAATGATTGTGAGGATGACTAAGAAACAAGTAGTGTTTCCTTCTTTTGTGCATGAGATCACTAGGGGTCAAAATCAACTCAATGCCACCTAACAACAGTATCCAGAGTACAGTTCAAGTGGATTTTTAAAAAGTTAAAATAAGTCCACAAAGGGGCCAAATTTGACTTTGAATCTATTTCATGTGAACTCCAGATCATTTCAAGGAATAGTTCTGATGTACTGAACACTAATTACAGAATACCTCATGAGCTGTGGGAAGGCATAAAGGACATCATACAAGAAGAAAGAAAAAGACCATTAAAAAGACAAGAGAAAATACTGTCAGGGTGGATATCAGAAGGTTGTGAAATGATTTTACTTGTTGAGTAGCTAAGGCAAGTGGAAGATAAAATGAAGTCAAAGAGTTGAACAAAAAAAACCCAAAAAGCAGCTTAAAATATTATAAGAAATGTGTAAAAACCTAGAATTAGAAAAACAAAAAAGGAGAACACATGTAACATATCTTAAACTAAAGTACTCAAGAAAAAATTTCAGGCTGAGCCCCAGTGGTGCAGTGGTTGAGTGCAGGACTGAGGCCCACTGCTTGGTGGTTCAAATCCAGAAGCAGCTCTCCAGGAGCAAGGCGGGGCCTCCCACTTCTACCAGAGGGCAGTGATGTCCCCCCCCCCAAAAAAAAAAGAAAAGAAAAAATTGCAGGCTGAAGTTGAAATATTAAATGATTCTATGGAAAAATTAGTGAATGAATCATCAAAAGAAGATAGAAAGAATATATAGCCACTGTACTAAAAAATACACACTTCATGAGTTAACAAATGAACAAGAGTCAACAATAAATCTCCAGGAATTAGTGGAAGATTGATTGAAATATTTCAACAAGCATTGAAAGCATTTACTCATTTAGACTACACAATTTGGAAGTCAACTACTTGGCCAGCTAAAAGGAGAGATTTTTATCTGTATCTATTCCAAAGAAAGGTGACCCCCACAATATGCCTATATTATAGAAAAATATATTGCTATCACATACAAGTGAAATATTTCTGAAGCTCATCCATCACAGTCTGAAGCAGTATATTGACAGAGAGCTGCCAGATATTCAGGTAGGACTAAGAAGAGAACATGGAATAAAGGATATTATTCCTGATGTCACATGGATCTTGGCTGAAAGCAGAAAATACTAGAAAGATGTTGATTTGAGTTTTATTGGTTAATCAAAAACATTTGTCTACATGAACCATAATAAAATATGGATAACCTTGAGAAGAATAGGAATTCTAGAATACTTGATGATGCTGAAGTGAAATGTCTACATGAATCTAAAAGCAGTTATGAGAACAGAAAAAGGAAATAGCGAATGGTTTAAAATCAGGAAAGATGTGTGACTGAGTTGTATCCTCTCACCATCGTATTTCAGTAAATAATCAGAGATGCTGAATTATAAAAGAATGTAGTGCGGGCTGAGCCCCAGTGGAATAGTGGTTGTGCGCAGGACTGAAGACCACTGGATTGGAGATTCAAATCCAGCAGCAAGGCTGGGCCTCCTACACCCACCACCAGAGGGCAGTGACGCCAAAAACAAAACCAAATAAATAAATAAATAAATAAATAAAAGAATGTAGTGCCCGGATTGGATGGAGGTCTTTAATGATGAAGTTCAAGGATTGCAATCTTCAGTATGGATTATGACTCAATATACAGAAGACTAAGATCCTCCTGCAACCTCACCAATAGGTAACATCATGGTAAATGCAGAAAAGGTAGAGGCTGCCAAAGGCTTTGTCTTGCTTTCATCCACAAACAGTGTCCCTGAAGACACCAATCAAGAGATCAAAGGACTAGTTACATTAGGTAAATTATGCCACATAAAACCTCTTTAAAGTATTGGAAAATAAGAATGTTACTTTGAGGACTAACTTGCGCCTGGACCAAACCAGGGTATTTTCCATTGCCTCATATTTTGTGAACATTGGACATTGAATATGGAAGACTAAAGAAGAATTCATTAATCTGAATTTTGATGCTGGAAAATAATATCGAATGGACTACTAAAAAGACAAAAAACTCTTCTTAGATGTACTGTCAGGCTGCTTCTTGGAGGCACGGATAGCAAGACTTCAGTTTATACTTTGCCCATGTTGTCAGAGGAGACCAGTCGCTGGGGAAGACTTGATGCTTGTTAAAGCAGAGGGGCTGTTGAAAAGAGTAGCACCTCAATGAGCTGGATTGGCACAGTGGCTGCAAATGTGGACTTGGGAATAGTTGCTGGACTGTGCCAGGTGACATTCTGCTGAGTATAGGGGGTGCTGAGGATCAGAACTGACTGAACAGAACCAAACAGCAAAGCCTGTGGAGCAATTAATCATAGAAGTTGGATTCTATGAAGAACAAGGCATCAAGACTGGAAGAAAGTGTACTAGCAATCAATGATATCCAGGTGCCCACCTTGCTTGTGGGATGTGAGGAGAAATTGCTGATGAAGATCAAGAAGTGCAGCCTTCGGTTTGACTTACATTTCATGGTTAAGACAACCAAAATTCTCATAACTAGACCAATAGGACATGCCATGATAAAGGGAGATAACATTGAGGCTGTCAAGAATTTCACCTTGCTTTGATTGGCCATCAATACTCATGGAAGCAGGAATCGGGAGGTCAAATGACTCATTTCATTGGGGAAGTTTTCTGCACAGACCCTCTTTAAAGTGATAAAGACCATGGTTGTTATTTTGAAGTCTGAGTTGTGCCTAACCCGTCATATTATTTTCAATTGTTGCATATGCGTACCAAAGTTGGGCATTGAATAAAGAAGATGAGAGAAAATCACTGGAATTTGGGTTATGCTGTTGGCAAGCATATTGAAAGTACTATGATCTGCAACAGATTGAACAATTTGCTCAAACGCTTTTAAGAAACCAGGAAACACCTCCACACAGGAAAAAGCATGAACTTTGTAAATCATACACAACAGCTGAGTTGTCCCATAACACTAAAGTCTTTAACCTGTGAATTTTCTCCACTATCTCAAAACTAGCATGAAAACAAAAATAAAAACACTCAATCTCCTGAAGTGTCATCTCTAAGAAATTTCTAAGAAATATCTATAGCCTAGTGTTTATGAATATATATGAATTAAACTCCAATATGTATTTATACACCTAACGATAGTTCTATTTGTGCACAGATAATGTATTTTCCTGTTTCACAGACACCTGCATGCATATATAGGTGGCTGTGTTCTCATATATTTAGCTGTAATTTTTAGCATATTACATGTAATATTCTTTAACACAAATGATTTTTTTCTGTTATATGTATTTTAGTAGCACAAGGGAGGAGAGGAGCCAGTCAAGGTACAGTGTGGCAACAATGAGGTATGAAACTTTCCTCTAGCTCTCAAATGCTTCCTTCCACCCACTATCATGACCCCAATTCTACCTTAAAAATCCAGCTTGACCAGGGGATGTGGAAGCCAGAAATATGGAGAATTCAGGACAGATGATCCCTTCAGGACTAGCAGTGGGTAGAGTGATACCAGGAGGGTGGATGGAAGGTGGAGTGGGAAAGGGGAATCAATTGCAGGGATCTACATGTGACCTTTCTGGAGTACAGATAGCAGGGAAATGGGTGAAGGGACATATCAGATTGAGTATGATATGAAAAAGTAATAACAATGTGTGAATTATTAAGGGCTCATGGTGGAGGGGGAGTGGGAGGCAGGGGAAATATGGGGAGCTGGTACAGGGGACCTAAGTGGAGGGATGCTGTTGGTAACAGGTGTGCAAATGTAGTCTTCATACAATTGACATATGTATTGATCATGATGGGAGTTGTATGAGTCCCAAATAAAATGATTTATTAAAAAATAATAACACATGATCTTGTCACATTGAATGGATATATTGATTGTGATGAAAGCTGTAAGAACGCCCAATAAAATGATTCTAAAAAATCAATAGCACACATTTATTTGCTTTAACATGATTTCCTTCTTTGCCCCTGATAGCAGAGTATAGAGTTCTCTCTCTATATCTATATCTATATCTATATATACATATCTATATTTTGTCTCCCTGAAAAAGTGGGCTCATGCAATATATGTTTCTCTATGTAACTGAATCATTTCACTACACATAGGTCTTTCAAATCTATCCAGGTTATATTTCACAGATTCATAATTACTCATGAATGCAGCATTCCATTGTATGAGTGGAATTTGTTTTTTATATTTTATTTCTCTATTGAAGAACATGTAGGTAGTTTCATTTGTTTTCCACTATTGTGAAAAATTCGGAACAGAATACAGGTGTGCATGATTTAGCATTAAACTATTTTCTTTCTTTTTAATGGTTCATGGCTGTTTTTATTGTTAAGAAAAAGGTAAAATATAGATGATATTGAATAGCTCGTTTTAAGTATTATTTTTTAAAATGTTATTGGGACTTTATAAAAATATATCATTTCATAGTTTAGTCACATGAAGCAGTATTATACAATTGCTGTCAGCTTCTTATTTTTCTGCCTGAAGTCCTTGACATCAGCTCCCTTTTAACCCACCCCCTCCATTATCACTGTACACCCTATCCACAAACTTTTATTCTACTTGTTGTCCCTATCGTTTCATTAACCCTGGGTACAGACACAAAATACTGGTTTGCAAATTATTTTTTCTCAGAATTAATATGTAGGGTTCATGAGTGGAGATGCATGGACTTTTGTTTTAAACAAAACTATAGCTCCTACATCTAGAATACCACCCATCCTCTGTCAGTCTTTTGTACTGTAGAAGCTTGTGATTTGTGATGGTGCTAGAAGCTGTGAAAACAGTGTTTTAAACACCAGCAGGGCTACCTGTGCTGGACCTGTTTCAGCAGAGGATTCAAATTGAGACAGACTAGGAAAAATAAAAAGATGATCTATTTCTGAGTGATTACCCACCAATACAATGTGAATATCAGAACAATGTCTGAAATAGTACCAAAAGATGAACCCTCAGGATGAAAGGCACTCAAAATATGATTGGAAAAGAACTGCTCATCAAAAAATATAACTAGCTATACATATGAAAAGAATAAGAAAGCAATCCATCTAGATAAGGTGACAATAGTCACATATATTATATATTATAGAGAAAGGCTTCCCTGGAACGATACCAAATTGGGCCTGGTGTTTGTGTTTAAATCATCTAAATCCCTCAGCTGGAAGTTCCACACCAGTCAATTATATTATATTGGTGGATTGCCAAAGTACAAATGGGATTACTATATGTGAATTAATTAATCAAATGAATGACAGCTTTTATTATCTATATCCCATAGAAAATTTGCTTAAAGAAAAAGAAAACAGCCACAACATATTCTTGCACCACTAAGCATCACCCCCAGGAATTTTAAGATACAGGTTTATATTAAGCACAATTGTATGCATGACATTTCACAAAGTTCTAATTATTTGTCTGTGTAAACTACTATTGTGGCAGGAGTAAATATCCTTTTCCATAAAATTAGTTTCAGATTTAGGTGTTACTTGCTCAAGCCATCCTGATTTAAAATTTTAGAGCTTTTAAGCTTCATCCTATGCCCCTAATTTTGGTCATTCTTCCTTATATTGCATTAAAGTCTACCATTAATGAAAAATTTATGTAGACACAAACTCAAGTGCCATCTGATTACTGAAGAATCCAGCATAAACAAGGTCACAGTCTAGTGAAAATGAATGTAATTATGTAGATACATAATATGATAATTTAACTTTTGGTCAAAGAGGACAAATGTCGAACAGCTGGATTCTCTGTTTTTAAATTCCCATCAGTCAATTATAACACAATGATCAGAAAACATATGGTGAGGCAATCAGGCAGAATTCTTCAGCACTGAGGATTAACATACAAAATGCTATTAGTACACTCACCTCATAAAGTAAGTTCCCGTATGGTATTTACTAATGTGCTGTTATGTAATAAAATTATCTTTTTCTACTAAAAACATTATCCTGAATCTGTATTATTAATAGGGCATTACACTTTTAACCCATTGTTGTTCATCAGTGAAAACAGTGGTCTGTTTTCTTTTCCAGATAAGTGCTAACCATCTCTGCTCAGTACTGTTAGGAGATAGAGAAACAGTCTCTTGTTTCTAAGGCATATACCTTAATTAAGTAAAAAAAAATATGGAAGTATATCTTTCAGGCAACCAAAAATTAATGAAACTAAACCTACTGTCATCAATCAACTCTAATCTGGAGTAATGCTACATAGGATGCCTGAGGCTATCGATCTTTCTGGGAGCAGATAACCTCCCCTGTCTTCTGCCAAGTGCGGGATGAGTTTGAACCATTGGCCTGGCTGCCAGTAGTCCAATGTTTACCAGCCACTGCCGCTATTTTATTAGAGCTTTTTTGTGTAAGCATAAGGAAAGAGAATTCAGAGCATTAAAAGTGGGAAATACGGTTGTCGCTGTGAGATTCAGGGTTGCTGGTTCTGCCTCACAGTACGCTACATGGCACAGACTAACAGGCCGCCTGCTGGTGTGGTATCTGCATGAGCATCACTCGGACCCAACCCTTTTGTCTCAGTCACTTCAACCATGCTCCTCTTAATAATATGCAGAAAGGGCATGGAAAACGTCTCACCAGCCCCACTTTTAAAGAGTATTCTGGCCATATACCTTACAGAATAGATATATTTGTCCTTCTAGCAGTCCGTGGTATATTCTTTAATATTTACCAACACTGTAGCTCAAATGGATCAATTCTTCTTTGGATATCTATATATATGATTTAATATATTATCTGTTAGCATATATTATATATATTTGTTTCATAAGGTGCTTTTACCATATCAAATGATCATCAAACTATGTCTTTATCCAAGAAGATACATAAACATTTTAATGCCTAAAAATGTATATGCTAAGGTAAAATAATTCCATTCATTGAACACCAATTAATACTAAAAGATAAAACATTCTGTGATATGCACCACAATAGAACCTTATAGAAGAGAGTTATACTGACTCTATTATTAGATACTTAAATTCAATATAAGAAAATGTTATCTACATATTAAGAAAAATATTATCAAGAAATTAATATTGGTGAAAAATTCTCTTGTAAAATCATCCAAAATAAACTTTTCAACACTTTAGTTTCATAAGTAAAATAAAACAAATATATATATATATATATATATATATACTTAAAATGTACAAGGGCTGAGCCCCAGTGGCATAGTGGTTGTGCACAGGACTGCGGACCACTGGGATGGAGATTCAGTTCCAGCAGTGGGGCTGGGCCTCCTACTCCCACCACCGGAGAGCAGTGATGCCCCCCCAAAAAAAAGTACAAGTAAATTTTTTGTTTGGTACATGTTCTGCTGTGTATATGAATAATATGAATAACAAAATATTTTTAAATGCAAAAACTAAGAGCAGTGAAACATTTTTATAATATCTACCCTAATTCAGCCAGAAAAAAACAGAAAAATCATACTTTCTTTCTACAAAAGTTAAAATTACACTGATTATGAAACTAAGGCAGAGAACACTGGATACTTGAAGACCTATGCTCATAAATTAAATAAATAATTAGGAAAATTAATCATGCAATATATAAGAGAATACATACAATGATCAATTAGGATTTATGACTTGTATGCAAAGATGGCTGGATATTTGTATATATACATATATATTTATATCAGTATAATTCCATCCTTTCAAACTAAAGAAGAAAAATCATGATTATATAGATTGACATAAAAAAATGATCGACATAATTCAACTCATTCATGATAAAAATTTTTAAATTCAGAAAATTTAGTCAAGAACTTTCTCAACTTAATAAAAAAAATCTACAAAACACCCCAAGTTGCACAAATTAAAGAACAATAGTGATATCACATGCAGTACAATTTTGTTGAAGATCATCAAACAGTGGTTGTAGTAATACATTGACAGAGAGGTGCCAGAGGTTTGGGGTGGGCTCAGAAGAGGACTTGGAGCAAGGGATAACACTGCTGATCTTGGCTGAGAGTAGAAAATTCCAGAAAAATGTTTACATGTGTCCTATTGATTATAAAAAGGCAATATGCTATGTAGATCCAAACAAACTTGAGAAGAATGGAAATTCCAGAGCTCTTCATTGAGTTCATGCAGAATTTACACAGTTGTTCAAATAAAACAAGGGAATACTGTATGCTTTAATATCAGAAAAGATATACAACAGTGTTGTACTCTTGAACATATTAAGTCAAATTGCATGCCGAGGAAATCATTGGAGAAGCTGGATAACATGAAGAAGAATGTGGCATCAGGACTGGAGGGAGGCTTATAAACCAGCAATATGCCATTTACACAATATTGCTTGCTGAAAGTGAGGAGGACCTAAAGCACTTGATGATTAAGATCGAGGATTTCTCTCTTCACTATAGATTAAAACCCCAATGCAAAGAAGACCAAAATCCTCATTCATGGACCAAGACTGAAGTGGTCAAAGATTTCATCTTGCATGGATCCAAAGTCCTATGGATGTAGCAGTTAAGAAATCAAACAACATATTGCATTTGGTAAATAAATCTGCCACACAAGACCTCTTTAAAGAATTGAAAAGCAAGGATGTTATTTTGAAGACTAAGGTGCACCTGACCCAAGCCGTGGTATTTTCAGTTGCAGAGCCTGCATGTCCAAGTCAGACATTGAGCAGGGAGGACCAAATAAGAATCACTGCATTTGAATTACAAGAACCGTATTGAGTGCCATGTGCTGCCAAAAATGACAAATGAATCTGCCCCAGAAGAAACTGGCCAGAATGCTCCTTAGAAGCAAGGATGGCAAGGTCTTGTCTCGAGCACTTTGTTCACGTTGCCAGGAGAGGTCAGACCCTGGACAAGGACATCATGCTCGGTAGAGTAGAAGGTTTGTGTAAAAGGGGACGGTCACCCCTGAGATGAATTGGCACAGATGCTGTAACAATAAGTTCAAGGACAACCACCGGGAGGATGATGCTGGACAGAGAAGTCCTTTGCTGTGCATGGCATTGCTACAGGTTGGAACTGACTGAGTGACACCCAACAACGTGGGCCAAACAACTGAAGCAAAAGTCGCTATAGCTAACAGAACACTTGTCCTCAGAATCATCTTGATGGCATTGAGTTCAGATTTTTGAGACACATTCTCAATCATTCTATTCCACACAGTGCTATAGATTCTAGCTAGGAGCAGATTAAGGGCAGATACATAAATTAAAGATATAGAGATTAACACAATACCAAAAAATCAAGCCTTTTGCCTTAGATTGATTGTATTACCCTGTAGGCTGTAAGAACTGCCCCATAAGGTATATATCTTTTAAAAGATCAGACTCCCATATATCTTTTGCTGTGGAAATCCTCTTTGGATTTTAACTATTGATCTTTGCTTAATAAGGAGCTGTAAACACAGGAGCAAATAGAGAGGAGGGAGAACAAGTGGAACACATCCTGGCTCACTAAGCCCCAAGAATAATATTCCTGCTCAGAGCAGTCAATGCACAAAGAGGACCAGTCCCAACATGAGACATGACATCCCTCACTGAGCCAAAGCCATATGGGGGACAATACTGTGGAAATTGCGCCTGATCTGACCCCACCACATGGTGGGGGGGGGGGGCGGAGATACTAAGTGCATGCAATGGAGAAACATGTGAAGCAAAGCATTGAAATCCCCAAGGGATACCAAAAAGAGACTTTGGGGCTAGGGAATGGCACCCCATCAAACTCAACCAGAAAATATTCCTAAAGGTCAACAAATAGACTTGGAACTATTTATAGGTTTTTCTTTTTTTGTCATTGTTTTTGTCACTGCAGTTTTGTTTCCTTTGGTATTTTGTTTTGATTTGTCTTGTCCTGGTGCTTATTATTGTATCTGCATCTGTATCTAGATCAGATAGAAGAGATGAACAACTCAAAGGAGAAAACAACAGGGTCAACAGTTTCTGAGGGCAAGGGAGAGAGAGAGGTGGGGGAAGCAAAGGGGGGTGTCAACAAATCTAGGGACAAGAAAACAAGTGATCTAAAATCAATGGTAATGAGGTCATAGAATACCTTGTCGGGTTTTATCAAGGGCAATGTAGCCAAAAAGAATTACTGAAACCTGAAGGAAAGTCGAACATGATAGTGGGGCAAGAGGAAAGTAAAAAGACATAGAGGATGGAACTAGGAGGGAAAGGACATTTAGAGAAGCCTAAATACAGGATTGTACATATATAAATATATTTATATATAACAAGAGGGAAATAAATCTATGTATATATATTAAGTATTAAGGTAGCAGATGGACATTGGGCCTCTACTCAAGTACTCTTTCAACACAAGAGCACTTTTTTCTAATAATCCAACATTCTGTGATGCCCATCTTTCCAACACAATCACCGAAGCAAAATGGTGCATAAAAAAATGTGGTGAAGAAAGCTGATCATGGCAGGTTCTGAAAAGATACAGCATTTGGGCTCTGAAAGACTTGAAGATACACAAGCAACCATCTAGTTCAGCAGCAACAAAGCTCACACGGAAGAAGCACACTAACTTGTGTGATCAGGAGATGTGCAGAGTATCAGGTATCAAGCATCAAAGACCCAGAACAAAAAATATATATAAAATATATATATTAAATATATATTATATATTATATATTAATAAATATATATAATATATAAAAATATATATCATATCGATATATATGAGAGGGAGTGTGGAGTGAAGACCCAAAATCTATGTGTAGACAAATGGATTTCCCCTTAGAGAAGAGTGGTATGTTAGTCTGGGTTACTAGAGAAACAAGCTCACAGACACTCATATGTGTACAAGAAAGAGGTCTACATCAAAGAGCAATTGAATATTGAGAAAATGGTCCAGCCCAAGCCAGGTCAAGTCGAGAAGTCCTATGTTAACCCTTATGTCCAACATTAATCCATGACCTCTGCTTCAGACTCACGAAACACATGCAGGAAGGTCACAGCAGTGAGTGGATAGTCTTGTAAATCCAGTGACAGAGAAAGCATCTCAGTCCTGTTGTGGGTTGCCACATGGCTCCTCCAGGTCTAGGACTGTCGCTGCCATCAGCATAGCCCCATGTATGTCATCAGTAGACAACTTCTCAAGGAGTGGGCGTGTGTCCCACCTCCAATGAGTTATTTATCTCCTTCATGACTCCAAATGAGGTCATTAAGCTTGGACCCAACTGACAGGCTAAACTCCATCCTTTGACTTGTAAATCTCAAATTGTCAATAAATTATGTAACTACCACAGATCGCAAGGAAAAGATGAGTCAGTCAGGGTATAGTACAGCACCTATGAAACATATAACTTTCCTCTAATTCTTTAATGTTTCCTTTCCAACCAGCCTACCCTCCATCATAACTCCAATTCTATCGTACATATCTGGCTTGACCAGAGCATGTATACAGAAAGAGAAAAGAGCTGGAACACAGAGAATCCAGGACAAATACCCCCTCAGGACCAATAATGAGAGTAGCGATAGGGAGGGCAAGGGGGGTGGGTGGATGGATGGGGAGAGAGGGGGAAATAATCACAATAATCTACATATAACACCATCCCTGGGGGATGAACTACTGAACGGTGGATGAAAGGGGGCATTGTTCAGTGTAAAAAAATTTGTAAATTATCATGAAGTTGGGAGGTGGGTAGAAATGAACTGATACCAAGGGTTGAAGTAGAAAGAACACATTTTTAAAATGATGATGGCAAAGTATGTACAAATATTTTGACACAATGAATAGATGTATGGATTGTGATAAGAGCTGTTAGTGTTCTCAATAAAATGATTTTTAAAAATTATAACAAGAAACTCTAACAGATGAAAGAAGAAGGGAGGATAGAAGATTCACATGGGAGAGACATAATGATTCTATGTAGATGCTTCTAATTATCTATGTAGATGTTCCCATAATTATTTTCATGAAAGCATTGAAATTAATAGATAGTTCAGAAACAGAAGATACAGTTTAAAACACAAAAATCATGATATGAAAATTGAAATTAAAATATATCAACAAATGGTAATCTGTAGTGTCAGCAAGCAGCAACACACAAACTACCCATCCCCTCCCTGCATACCAGCCCTGACGTTGCATGTGTGGCACCAGAGCGGACCACAAGGAAAAGTCTCACCAAGAAATCTCAAGGTGACAATATGGAACATCTGCATAAAGCCGTCCCCAGCAGGATGGTATCAGCTGCTAGAAACAAACCTCATGGACCTTCCTCTTCCTCCTTATCTTAGGCAGTAAAGAATCCTTGCTTGCTTCGAAGATTGACCAGAAGTCATTTGGATCCTGGTAGCTATTTGGGGTTTTGGTAGTGCTTCTTCAGATGGAAGTAACTTAGGACTGCTCTTCCACAGGGTTCCACTCTCCTGCTGCTGAATAAAGTCTACTTTCAGAGTGAGTATTTTATTTTAATCATTTTATTAGGGGCTCATAAAATTTTTATCACAATCAATACATACATCTATTGTATGCAAAGTGCACTTGTACATTTGTTGCCATTGTCATTCTCAAAATATTTGCTTTCTACTTAAGCCCTTGGTATTAGCTCCTCATATTTATTTTCCCTCCCGCCCCACTTCCTCCTTCCTCAGGAACCCTTGATAATTCATAAAATATGATTTTGTCATATTGTACACTGTCCGATGTCTCCCTTCACCCTCTTCAGAGTGACTCTTGATCAGGTTTTCAATGTTCTCAGCCTCTTGTAATCAGAAGACCATGCCCTGTTTGGGGAGTCACCTGACAATGGACAATGCAGCCAGGAGTCTGGAAAAATGCCAGAACATTACCATGGGCCTGGGGGAAAGGAAGCCTGAGGAGGGAAATCCTGAGATTGCTGAAAGCTTCCCTGTTGGGATCCCTCAACACTTGGCTGGAGGCTCAGAGACTGGCGAGTGAATCTGAGAGTACCCTGAAAATGTTCGGCTTTTGAGAAAATTTGGAAGTAATAAGAATAGATCAAACCAAATGGACACTTGCAGGTTGCTTGCCCCCCATGGACAGTCTGGTTCATGATCAGCACAGAAGCTGAAGTCCGGGTAAAGCTCTGGCAGCTGGAGCAGGGTCTGCAGCTCCGGTAACCCAGGCATCCACCAGTGAGACTCTGGCCGCCTGCCTGCAGGCTTCTGAGCTGGCAAGAGAGACTTAAGCGTGTTGCCGTGCCAAAGTGAAAGCAAAAAAAGTTTCCAGCAGGTCTGGGGGGTGATAACCAAGTCCAATTGGGATCCCAAATTCTGGAATCCTATGGATTCCTCCTCTACCGTTTCTGAAGAAGACTGGGAAAAAAGGTCGATGTCCCGCCTAGGAGATCCTCTAGTACTAGTCACTAAGATCAAGACGATCCATGCTGGCCACCAAATGGAGTGCCCCAGGGCCCGTCTATTTCAGGTCCCCCTGAAATAGAATCGGTCACTGGTTGGCTACGCTGCAAGTGAGACACTCGGACTGAGTACACTTCTCTTGATGGCGACATTCATCAGTTTTAGGTCTGTTTGTGGCACTGATGGTGAAAGCACATCGTGAGTTTTCTACCCCAGACACCAGGGTACCTCTCCTGCATCACCAAGGGGAAAATATCAAGAAATGCGAATTCCTGAGGAGTGTGAGATAATAACAGCCAGGGAGACCTTGTGAATACTATGACTCCTTCCCAATAGCGGCATCCCAAGTGGCACATCTGAACCTACAAGGAATGGCTGTGAAGTCAAATCAAGCAGGGGAGCCTGGCTTATTAGTCACATTCTTGAATGTTCTGTAGTTGAGTACATAAAAAAACCCTGAAGTACGACTGACAGGGTCAAAGCCAACAGTTTCCCCACTAAAGTAAAAGGATCGCAGGCATTCCCAACTGCCTTAGAGTTTAGGAGGCCCTTCATTCCCAGTCTAGCTCAATTCTTGTGCTCCCTGTGCCAGCGTGTCAAGAAGAAAGTGATATCGAACTGATCCTTGAGGAAGATTAGCCCTTCCATGCTATCACAATGGCAGTATGGTAAATGCAGCCTGATAGGCACTGTAACTGTAAGAACTGGATGTCAACATTGGCAATGGCAACCAAAACCACATAGTCAGATATTGTTTCATGCTTTTTTTTCATTCCAGCTGTGGAGCAGAGCAGAGAACAGGTGCCGTTCTACAGAAAAACAACTCTCTTTGCTGTGTACAATAGCTTGCACTCAGTAGAGGACATCCCCAAAGGGACCTCAGTAACAAGAAGCATCCTGTCTGCCAGGCCCCTGACTTCACAGCTACAACAGATCCTCGGGTCAGTAGTGTACATCACCGAAGGAGCAATCAGCAAAGACAGAGACATCTGTGCAGAAAAGTCCCATCTCCAAGGGCACGGGGCCTCTATGTGAGAAGGTCCAACACACTGTGGCCTGCAATCATTATCTAACTAGGCACAGATGGTCTTCGGATTGACAATGAGGAGAGGCAGTATAGTACAAAGAACTAAAACTACTAGAATGAGGTTTATTGGAAGAATAAAGTGAGAGAGTCCACTCTACACAATATAAATATTGATTTCAAACTACAAAAAAATAAGACATAAGAGGAAAAATTGGATCAAGGAATAAGCAAAGCATTCTTAGTGCTATCATGTAAAGCACAGAGTAGGTGATAAATTAAATATCCTCGTTTTTAAATTTTGCTTTCTTAAAAACCACGCTAAGCCTTTGCATCCACTCCTCACTCACCAACATAGTGATACTCCAAACAGTAGGTCAGTCTGTGAAATCAGAGTTATTAAAAATGAATAACCACACACACACACACACAAGTATACAATTGCCAAAATGTCATTACACAACTGTGAAACACTTGACTAGATCAAAGTGACACATAATTTTAAGCATCACAATCGGAATTGCTCTAGCCTCATACTTTAGCATTCATTACCGTCAAACGCCCATTGACAACACACGCAACAGTCGGAGAGCAGGCTTTCCACTCTTGTAAATCATAGTCATCAGATAATGAGATAGTGAGGAATAGGTGTATTTCCTCCAAGCTATGAATGGTTTTGAAAAATGTAGACTATGTATCTAACAAATGACTAAAATCTAGTATAAAGAACTGTTGAAACTCAACAAAATGTGTGTGTGTGTATAAATACCACTTAATGAGATGGGGAAATATGCAAGAGATATTTCACTGATGAAGATATAATTGCTACTGTTTGTTTCTATAAAATCATAATGACCCCGTTTTTACAGGGTCAGAGAAATTGCTCCATTGAGTTTCTCGGCTGTAATCTTTATAGAAATAGATCAGCATACTTATACTGCATAATATGCATGCATGACACTGCAAGTAAGGATGATAACAACACCGGTCCATACTTTGTGCAAATCACCATTTTTCATTTTTATGCCTAAAAGTAAGGTTAAATTTAAGTAGAAATATTCTTAACAATAAATTTTATGTAATCCAATGTAAGTCTTTATGTTCTAAAAAGATCTGTGATATTTGTCTTACAGGACAATTTCTGAAATAATCTGTTATTATAAAAATGGTTCTTATAAAACTGATTATACTATATTTAAAGTTGACAAATGTATTCCATGTTCTGCATTTAGTAGAGTGTACTTCAAAAATATAAGTATTTTTCTCCTCAGGTAATTGCAACAGAATATCTGTAGCTTTCAATTAATAACATAATTTGAAATAATAGAAAATTGATATTATAGATGGATTATGCTGAAATAAATGTACTAATTCTCTAAAAGCTTTCACTGAAAGTTTCTTATGAAGAATGCACATATAATTAAATTTCTCAGTAAAAGGAAAAAAGCCTTTTAAAATGCTTTTATTAGTATGATAACTATATGTTTTCAAATGGAATATCGTATCAAGGCTTGTAATAACATTTCTGGGTTTTTTCAAAGCATTGTCAAATTATAGTTAATGACCCATTTTGAATCCCTCATATTATAAAGTGAACGATGTGAGTTAATGTACTCCATTACTTTTTTAAAACATTTCTTAAGTAGTTTTTATAAGTTTTTTTTAAAGAAAAAATATATTTCAACTTCAACAAAAGTTACATTCAATGTGTTCTGATATGGAGAATATTTTTAATATACTTATTTCATTTACAACAGATTTGAAAAGGTAGGTAAAAGATTAACTACAAATATTATATGATTTTACTCAGTAATATAAAATCTGTGTTTAAGGAAAACCTAAAAACATTATATTTGGGGACCTATGCTATCTTATGATGGAGTTGAAATTGATCTTCTCATCTTGAGTGTCCTCTCCACTTAACTGAGGGTTGTGCATAATAGGAAACATTTCTATGCTCTTAGTGATTCCTTTTTTCTCATGAGTGGATTAGTCTACTTTCGTAGGACTGCATATTAGGTTCTATTATAACAAAATACCATAAATCAGGGACTTCAAAGAACAGAAGTTTATTGTCTTATAATTTTGGAGGCTAGAAACACAGATCTGGGAATAAGTACTACGTTAGGCAGAGTTGTTTAGAGGGAAAATATCCTATAGCAACACTCATATATGTAAGTATAAGAAAGAACTTTACACCCAGAAGTACTTTTATATCAAGAGATGTCTCCCCAGTCGGATCTGACTCAGGTCCTGAGGTCCATGCTAACTAGGTCCTCTTGAGACTCTTCGAGCCTCAGGCAGATGATTCAGAAAAGTGAAATGAGAAGCAGGAGATTCCAGAGTGGTGGATGCAGAGTGTATGAATCCACAGTCCATAGAAGCTTGGCAGAGCACTGACACTTCCAGGGTCAGCGGCCTGTATTGGGCCACAGCGAGAGGCAGACAATCAATCCAAACAAGGAGAGAGAAGGAGGGCAAATGTAAGGGCGAGAAAGAGAGAGGTGCTCAGGGTCTCACTCATAAAAAGTCCACCACCCCCACAAGAACCATAACTAGACTCCTTCCTAAGTGACAGGTTGATCACCACTCTATCTTCAGAATATTGCTAACAAGTTGGCCTAAAATGTTGCCACAACAAGCAAGAAGGGATGATTTTTCCTTGTTGGTATAACCTAGGGCGTTTTTTGCATTCCTGAGTTTGAAGGCTATTACTCATATGGTTTCTTCCTCCTTGTTGTGTTTTTTTTTTCTGTGCCTCCTTTCCCTTTCTGTAACATGAATGAACCAGAAAACCATTATGCTGAGTGAAATTAGTCATTCACAAAAGATCACTGCTATATACTCTAGTAAAGCTTTATACAAAAAATATCATTTGAAGATTCCAGGAAGAGAAAGGTAAAGTGCTAACCAGAAGGCAGACATATTTAAACCAGTGTGATGGGAAGACAATATAAAATAAAGGTCAGCACAAAATTATTAAGACAAAGGAAGATATGAAGAAGAACAGAAGGGATAAAGACAGCAGAGATAAATACAATAACATACACAAACATACAATAACAATAGTAATCTATCTGCCCTCTGGTGGGAGTAGGTGGCCCAGTCTTGCTCCTGGAGAGCAGCTGCTGGATTTGAACTGCCAGCCCAATGGGCCACAGTCCCGTGCACAACCACTACACCACTGGGGCTCAGCCCGACAAAGAATGTTTTTTACGTATTTATTTATGACAGGAAAATGACAACTATCACAGCTAGGGTACTAGAAGGGGTTATTCCTCATAAAATATAAAATGCCTCTGTATTCAGTGTATTGCTGAAGACAAGCTCAGTTACATACATGTCTTAATTTTGTTAAGAAGAACTTCACAAACTAAAAGTGCATTTTAAAAAATGATTTTCAAAGATAGGAGGGACAAGCTAAACTCAAGGCAAAGAGGCAGCTCAGTGAGCGCTGACATTGGTGTTTTGGAATTCCACAGGGATAATCTTCAAATATTTTCGAACACTCCAAACCCATTGTGGGGAAGTCAACTGTAACTCATAGTGACCCCTTATGACAAAAGAGAGCTTCCACATGGGGTTTCTGAGACTGAACATTAAAGTGTGCATTTCGAAAAAGAGTGTGTTTTTTCATCTATGTTCACCTTTCTAAAATACCCATTAGAGATTATTAGGTATAGAATCCACCTTACTCCAATATTAGCATAACTAACAAATTCTCTATTTATTCATAGGACCACAAAAGAAGTACACAATTTAAACTTCAATATATCTTTTTTAACCATTCAATCCATAACAACTTGTAACCTTCCAGAATTTGACAATCATGGACATCAATTTATATTTGAGAGAGATACCTTAAAGGATAAAGACTGTCAAAACATAACTCAGCAAATACTGAATTCTTTATGGAATCTTCCTCCTGGAAGTTCAGTTGGAGGTATTTGGGAATATGAATCCCCAGATTGCAACACGTCATGCTGTCAGTTGACAAAGGCCAGGAGTTGAATGTGGTGTGGCAGAGGAGCACTGATTTAAAAAACGCTTGTTCTTCTGGTAGTCCAGTGTCCTTCAGCAATACGACAATTCAAATGCATCATTTCTTCTCTGGTTCACTATTTACTGGCCAACTTTCATACACATTAGAAACTTTTGAAAGTATCATGACTTGGGACAGGCACCCTTGAGTCCTGAAAGTGACCGCTTTGTAACATTTAAGCATGTGTGTGTAACATATTTTCACTATTTAATATGCTGTTTCATTTTTGGGTTGTGCTTCCAGGAGCATTGATTATGGATTCAAGTAAAATTAAACGCTTGACATCTCAATTGTGGCATTGTAATTACCAATGCAACATGTATTCACTACTCTGGCAGAAAGGAGAATGACTTTCAGGAGAAATTCATTCCATGGGTCTAATTTTCCTCAATGGCATGTTTCTTAATTCCTCCTGGCTGAACAATATCTATGGGAGTAACTTGTTTATATACTTATTTTCTACACTGATTTTTCTAACACTGATTCATGTTTGGATAGTTTTGATAACATTTACTTTGGCCAAAGTTTTAGACAATTCTCTTAGAAAGAGTTGAATTTTATAATTGTCCAGTAGAAGTATACATATAATTAATATTAATTAAGGATGAGTGAGAATGGAACATGTGGCAGTAGCACATTCCACCAGAAGCTTATAGCTAGAACAGAGGACAAAAAATCGGCAATGAATTTAATATAATACAGTATATCAATAAATGTTCGTATTTGTGATTGTCTTTCAAGAAACTTTGACAAACTATTATTTGATCCTAAATGGAGAAGAGAGGGAATTATGTAAGATGAATTTGGAGAAGTAGATGAACATGCTCTGATTATGCTAAACTTATTAATACTATTGAATATGGACAACAGGCAAAATCTATTAACCAACAGTTAGAAATATTAGATTTGTAGCTTAGAAATATTTCTGTAATGCTTCTGTAAGCGTGGTTTCCAAAGTAGCATTTATTAATGTTAAGATTTATTGTACAAAGAAAGCTTATGAAATCTATATGTCTGATTTATATGAAAATCCTCTTGTCCTTTAATTTAGGTTTTGAACCTATTTTGTCATGGTTAAAGTACAATAAGGACAGATTTACATTTTAAAAATTGTGGTAATTTGTCACAGTGACTAGAACTAGAAAAATTGCAGGTAGGTGCCTTGAAATAAGAGATGCTGTAGCGGCATAGAGAGACCTTCGAGACACTTCATTCAGGAACCTGCCTTATTGGGAGTACTGCAGAATGCCATACACATTCATAAAAGTTCCAATGACCGCCATCTTTGAAGCACTTCTATAATATGCAAATCTGCCTTCACTCTGAGACCATTCAACCAACTCCACACGTGAAAGAGCTTCTTCCTCACAATCACCTTCACTTGTAGCATGTGCAGCTTTCACATAGTTGGAAATACCCCTAGCCTTTTCTTGTACTAACATGTGTATATAGGAACCATGTGCAGCTTTTCCAACTGGCCTACAAATTCAAAAAGGCACAGTGAGGAGTAGATCTCACCCAGAAACAGTCTATGTAAAAAGTCAGGGTGCTCAGTATATTTTTACCAGTGTTATTATTGTTGTGTGACATCAAGTATGAGATGGTGAAACTGACCAATAGGATTCCATAGGATTTAGACATTACCAGAGCACATTGTCAGGTATTTTCTCTTTTGACGTGACTTATGGGTTTAAAGTATGGGGACACTCATTGTTACCAGCTCTCCATTTCCCTCAAATTCTCCTACCATATCCCCCAAACCATTAGCAATTATTATCTCTATACATTTACATATGCTGAATTTCATGTACAGAAAAATATTTTTTGAAAATCTAACAATAATAACAAAGTAAAGCAAATGAAAACCTCAATCAAATAGAAAATAGAACATATTAAAAACTAGAACAAATTTTAAATGGATCAAAAAGGAAAGAAAATGATAAGGTGTGACATGTTGACATAACTCCATTTTCAATAAGTCACTTTCCAATGCATTCTGCATGATAGCAATGCTATTCACAAGGAGTACAAGAAAGAGGAAAATGCCCTAAAATTGATTGTAGTGATGATTATACAATTCTGATTGCTTTTTAAACTATTGGATTGTACAATAGTAAATTAACTGACAAAAATAAATAGCTGAACTTAAAAAGCAATCAATAAAATGCAATGGTATAGTTGGCTAAGGGTTGAACTGCTGAGCAAGAAACAAGTATTAGAAACCAGCAGTCCTCCATGGGAGAACAGTGAGACTTTCTACTTCCATCAAGAATTATAGTCTCTTCTTCTAACTAGTTCTTAAATGCTTCCTCCCCTTCCCTCCCCATCACCATGATCCCTGTTCCACCTTACAAAGCCAGCTAAAGAATGTGCACTGTTATAGATAGGAACTGGAAACACAGAAAATCTAAGACCAATGAAATCTTCAGACTAGTGGTGAGAGTGGGAAGGTGGAGGGAAGGTGGACTAGAAAGGGAGAACCAATTACAAGTATATACATATAACCCCCTCTGTGCGGGCCAGATAACAGAACAGTGGGCGAAGTGAGACATCGAACAGTGAAAGATATGACAAAATAATAACAATTTATAAATTATCAAGGTTTCATGTTGGAGGAGGCAGTGGGGTTGGGGAGGGGAAAATATGAGGAGCTGATACCAAGGGATAAAGTATAAAACATGTTTTGAGAATGATGAATGGCAACAAATGTACAAATATGCTTGACAGAATGAATGGATGTATGGATTGTGATGAGAGTTGTTTGCGCCTCAACAAAATAATGTTTTTTAAAAAGAAGAAATACAGCCTCAGAAACCCACAAGGAACAGTTCTAGTCTGTCCTGTATTGTCGCTATGAGTTAGAATTGCCTCAAAGGCAATGACATCTTACAATAGGTAATTGAGCATCTTAAATATTATTTTTTAGAAGAATTGAGAACGTCAAAGGAGAAGTAAAAGTCAGTTAAGGAGAAAGAGCAATAATATGAGTAAGTCCAACCTAAGGGGGAAATCTAAAAATCAAACCCATTGCCATTGAGTCAATGACAACTCATAGTTTCTAGATAAGTCAGAGTAGAAATGCCCTATGGGTTTCCAAGATGAAAACTCTTTACATGAGTGGAAAGCCTTATCTTTCTACCACAACCTAAAGAAGAAGGCCTCGCCCCAGTTATGTAAATCAAAAGTCATCTTGTGGAATTTGGGACAGCAAGATTTATTCAGGTGATCCCACTTAAAATGCATGTAACTCATTATGCTCAGTTATTAGGCATGATGTTTTCAACACCTCTGCATTTATGGGTTAAGGAATATCAGGATTCTCCATGACTTTGGTTTATTTAGACAATTCATCCCTTCATCCAAATTCTGTGTCTGACAGTTCCTTATATAGCTACTTATCTACCCTAAAAGTCAGAAGTAATGAGAAATTGAAATGAATTTCAAGAAATTGAAAAATTAGAATATCCATTGTAATTTTATAAACAATGGTAATATTAAATTTGAATTATCCAAAACCTGATGAAACAATCGATCAACACATGTCTATTACTAATTGGAGAGTAAAATTTATCATAATTAGCTCAGTACATCATAGGGTCTATAATATTTCCAATACAAACTGCTATTTTATTTTTCAATTTTGCTTTCATAATAATGGCTTTTTGATGATGTCAAGAATAAACTAGAATTAATGCTTAAGGTCAAATGTATCACAACATATTTGCCTTTTTTCCCCCAAGTTGTTCCTGGCTAATTTATTGATATTTGCATATTTTTAAATGGAACCTATAATACAGTATTCATATATTACATATAGGATGGGTGTTAAGTCACACACCCCATCACGATTTTTAAATTGAATAAACTTGACTCTAGCCAGTCATATAGATCCTGTAGATATGCAAGACAACATACACTTTAACTGTAGTCTCATTTCACTGATTATCTTTTTGTAAAACAAAAGAAACCATACTTTAAATATATAATGTTTTATGGTGTTTTCGATCAAAGTTTACACAATGATTTTGATCCCATTCAATAATTTTAGCACAAAATTTTCAGTAAATATTGGTTTCATTCTTAATAATGTGTGAATAATTTTATTTTCTTTTTCAGTTGCTCTGGTTCCATTCAATTAGTTCCCCTACCTCTTTATATTCTCTCGCTTTTCTTTTAACTACTGAAGTTTTATTGATACATCTTACACAATCTATACACAATCTATATAGACATTCACATACAATTCTGTTGTTTAAGCTCTTCAAGATGAATTATGCAATTATCAATGCTATCAGCTCCTAGTCCACCCCTTTTCCCCCTCCTCTTCCCATATCCTGTGGAAACCATTACTCCTGCTACTGTTTCTGAAGGGTTCCATATCCTAACTTCCATGTACCAAACAATCTTACAGATACGAATTAGTGTACACAAATCTAACATGATAAGATAAAAAAATAAATACCTTAAAAGTAAGGAAAGAAAATATTGAGTAACTGAGGAATATTAATGTGGTTCATCAGTGTTATACTGTTCCTTAAATTTATCATCCTTTCTGTGTGGCATTCTGAGAGATTCCTGTCTGATTACTCTTCAGCTGGGTACCTATTGTATCCATGTCCCTTCACATCGAGTTGCTTGTGTGTTTTCGAATGTATAATACCTCTTCCTGCTGACACCTCATGATCACAGCGACTGGTAGGTTCCTTCGATGTGGACTTTGTGGCTTCCATCCTAGATAGTTGCTTGTTTAATTACAAGCCTTTAAGAACCCAGAACTTTTGATAGCTGGGCACCATTGGCTTTCTTCACATTTGTTTATGCATCTCTTTTGTCTTCAGTGATTGTGTTGGGAAGGAGCCAACATACAATGCCATACTGTTAGAACAAAACGTTCTTGCACTGAGGCAAGATTTAGGTAGAAGCTCAATCTTCCTTATTGCATATGAATACACATATATTTATGTGTGTTGTATGTTTCCTTTCCTATACAACAGTTATGATTCTCCATCACTCCCTTTTCAGTAATTCTTACATACAGTTTAATTGTTCAAAGACATCAATAAAAGCTACACACTCTTCAGCCATCAAATTTAAAACATTTACTATGCTCTTGTACCCGTCATTGTTGGCCCCCTGCTCCTCTCTCTGGCCTCCTCCCTTCCCATGCACCCCAGGAACCATTTACTCAGTCACTATCTTCATAAATTTACCTATCCTGAATTTCATGTATAAACAAACACCAAAAAACAAACACTTTGAAGTCTTGCATGAGTAATGGCATAGAACAGATAAACACCTTCATGCTAAAGGGGGAAAAGAGGACATTCTCCTTTCTAAAAAGTAATTATTGACCATTTGGTTACATATAGATTATTTTATTAAAGGAATACAGCATACACTGGTGGGTTTCTTTGCTTTGTGAGTCAATCTGTTAGCTAAAATGTGACCACAGGGACCAGTTTCAATTCAAGGTATAGAGGGTATCTTAGGGCAAGTATTAGGAAATGCCAAGATTTTTTCTTGTTTTGCGAATTTGAGGTTTATTTTATGGTCTTGATCCAGATAATTCCCACTCTGGGCACCATCTAGTTCTCCTAGTGTTACGTTAGTTGAGAAATTGTGTAGGGTATTTGTCCCATAGACAAATACAACAAATGTTGTTGTCATCATTGTTTGTTTGTCTTTTGAAATTTTTTTTTCATCCTCTTTTGCTCTGGATAAGCAGAGACCAATAGTTGTACCTTAGGTGACCAGAAACAAGTTTTCCTTACATTTTCAAGAACAATTGTAACACTATAACAGAGAAACAGGAGGGAAAGGTGCTATAATTTCACATAAATGTTATTTGTAGACCTTAATTGTTTAACCAGACAATTCAGATCTCAAACAGAATGAAACAAATAAAACATGGATGCTGGGTTCATTAGCATTTAATGAATAACAAATTAGTTTGCTTGGGCTAGTAATTTGAATTAGTCTTCCTCCTGAGTTCTTCATTTATGATATTTTCTTTCATGCAAATTAAGGAACTACACAAACACAATTAGGTGTTGCAGCTATCTCTGTAGCAAATAATAGGAAATAGGCTTTACAAAATGAATTACAGATATTCTCTTTTCATACTAGCAGCAATCAAATGCAGTAGTTTGGGCAAATTCCAGACTTCTTTTTATAGTTTCTTATAAAGAAATAAAAATAAAATGAATATTTTAACAAGATAAATTGATTTGTCTTTCCATTCTATTTTTAAAATAAGTTGATTTCATAAAGTCTTGAGGAAGGGGTATTTCGCAATGTTTCTACTGAATCCAGAGATCCACTCACAAAGAATTCAAACTTTCCACAAACTAGATGACAATACTTATAACAAAATCTTTGCCACTTGTCCACAGTATTTGGCTTTATTCCCTCGGCAATAAAAGTTATTTCAGCAAAAACACACTGTATCTCCAGTTCTCCAGCAATACAATTTTCAGACAAATAAAACTTTAAGGTATCATTGAACAACTTCAGGTAAAATAGGAAAGTAAGCCTCATATGTCTATAACTGCTTTAATATTGTTCTACTACTACTACTATAAAAATTTTTCATTCGTTGCATTGATTTTCATTTCAACATTTTTATATATGCCAAATAATTTCAGACTCTCTACATTAGGTGAAATGAATTTTGCTAAATCAGAGATTTTAATTTAGAGTGTCTATGTGATACCAAGAACGTACTCAGGAAATGACTGAACCAGTTTTTGAATATAAGTCTGAATGCTAAAAGAGATATTGAATATCAAACTACCAAAGCCAATCTTTTGGTTTGGTTTGTTTTTGGTTCTTGAGTAAGATCCTTTGAATTAGTGGCACACAAGCTGTGTGCAATTCTTTAACAAGGTAAATCCATTTATCTACTTATTTTGTTGCTATCCTCGTGGGTCAATTTCCACTCACAGAGAACTTATGTGCGATGGAACAAAGCACAGAAACAAAGCCATTGTCATAATTACTGCAAGGTTGAACCTATGGACACAGCCACTGTAACAATCCATTCTGTTGAGTCTTCTTCTTTTGAATTGTCCCTCAACTTACCAAGAATAATATCCTTTTCTGGTCTCTCTTGATAATATCTCCAGAGTATGTGAGACAAAGTCACTATCGTTCCTTCTAAGAAGTCAATCTGTGTTTTTTCCTGCACAGGTGTTTGTTTATTCTTTGACCATTTCATGGAGCACTGATTCTCCTTTGGCCTTCCTTACTCAATCTCCAAATTTCCTTTTTAATCATTTTATTGGGGGCTCACACAACTGTTATCACAATCAACACATACATCTATTATATACAAAGCACATTTGTTGCCATCAGCATTCTCAAAATATTTTCTTTCTACTTAAGTCCTTGGTAGTAGCTCTTCATATTTCCCCCTTCCTCTCTCATGAACCCTTGATAATTTATAAAGTACTATCAATTTGTCATATCATACACTGTCCAGTGTCTCCCTTCACCCATTTTCCTGCTGTCCATACCACAGAGAAGAGGTTATAAGTAGATCCTTATAAACAGTCCCCCCCCCCCTTTCTTCTCCACCTTCCTCACCCTCTTGGTAATGCCATTCTCATCATTGGTCCTGAAGAGATCATCTGTCCTGGATTCCCCATGTTTCCAGTTCTTATCTGTACCAGTGTACATCCTCTGGCCTATCCGGATTTGTAAGGTACATTTACGATCATGATGGGTGGGGGGAGTGGAGGTGGGGAAGCATTTAAGAACTAAAGGAAAGTTGTATATTTCATTGTTGCTACACTGCACCCTGATTGGCTCCTCTTCTCCTTGTGACCCTTCTGTAAGGTGATGTCACTTCACCTATAGATGTACCTTGGGTCCCCAAACTGTATACCCCATTATTTATAATGATTAAATTTTTAGTTCTTTGATGCCTGATAACTGATCCATTTGACAACTCATGGCCACACAGGCTGATGTGCTTCCTTCATGTGGGCTTTGTTGCTTCTGAACCAGATGGCTACTTTTTTGCCTGCTAGCCTTTAAGACCCAGATGCTTTGTCTTTTGATAGCCAGGCTTCATCAGCTTTCTTCAGCACATTTGCTTATGGACACATTTGTTTTCAGCAATCATATCAGGAATGTGTACACACAATGATATGATTTTTAGTTCTTTGATGCCTGATAACTGATCCCTTTTACACCTTGTGGTGACACAGGCTGGTGTGCTTCTTCCATATGGGTTTTCTTGCTTCTGAGGTAGATGGCATCTTGTTTACCTTCAAGCGCAAATGCTATATCTTTTGATAGCTGGGCACCATCAGCTTACACATACGTTTGTCTTTAGTGATTGTGTCGGGAAGGTGAGCACCATGGAATGCCAATTTACTTGAACAAAATATTCTTGTATTGAGGAAGTACTTGAGTGGGGATCCAATGCCCAATTGCTGCCTTAATACTAACCCTATAAGTATATGCATGTAGATCTATTTCACCATCATCATATATAAATGTATTTACCTATATACATTCCTGTATTTAAACCTCTATAAATTCCTTTTGCCTCCTAGTTCTTTCCTTTATTTCCTTTTACTTTCCACTTGTCCCACTATCATGCTGAGCCTTCAATTGGGCTTCAGTAATTTCTCTCTGTTACATTACTCTTGATCAATTCTTTTTAGGTCTCTCACACCCATCTTTGTCACTGGTTTTTGATCATTTGTTGTTCCCTTATCCCTGGATCGGTCAACACCTTTCCCTGACCTCCCATCTCCCACGTGCATTTTAAGTGCAATTTAAGTGCCATGCCTTGGGTCAGGTGCACCTTAGTCCTTAAAGTGACATTCTTGCTTTTCATCATTTCAAGGAGGTCTTGTGTAGCCTATTTATCCAAAGCAATATTTGACCTCTTGAATACTACTTCCAGAGAGGATACAACTCCACCACACACCTTTCCTGACTGACATGCATGCAGTACTCTCTTGTTCTGTTCACACAGCATGATCACAATAGAGTGCTGGGGAATTCCCATTATTTTCAAGGTTCCACATAGTTTGTTGTGATCCACAAAGTCGAATGACTTTGTATAGTCAAAAAAATGCAAATAAACACCTTCCTGGCATTATCTGGTTTCCACCAACATCCATCTGACATCAACAATAGTAGCCCTGAATCTGTGTCCTCTCCTAAATCCAACCTGTCTATGTACTGCTAAAATTATTGTTGAATGACCTTCAGCAAAATTTTACTGACATGTGATTATCAATGATACTGTTCTATAATTTGAGCAGTTTTCTGGATGGACTTTCTTTAGAATGGCTAAAATCTGGGTCTTTCTGGCCTATTGGCCAAGTAGCTATCTTTCAAATTTATTAATATATAAAAATGTGTGCTTCCATTGCTTCATCAACTTCTTAGAAATTTTCTTTTGGTGTTTAGTCAATCCCTAGAGCTCTCCTTTTGGCTAATGCCTTCAGTGCAGTGCAGACGTCTTCTGGCACCATTGGTGGTTGCTCCAATGCTACCACCTGACATGGGGGGATGCTGAGTCATGCTTTTTGGCACAGTGACTCTGGAAATTCTTTCCATCTTCTTTGGAAGCTTCCTGCATTCTTTACTATTTTTCCCATGGTACGCTTTAATTTTTGACTCAATTCTTGAGTTTCTCTTCAGTTATTTCAATTTAATATACACTGGGCATTTTCTCCCTACTTTGTCTTTTAGCTCTAGGTTCCCCATAGTGCATGATAATACCTTATCTTCTCCAAATTACCTTTGCATGATCTTCTCGTTTCTTCGAATTTGTTATTTCATCCATGTGCCTTAGCAGTTCTATGATTCAGAGGAAGTTACAGAATCTCTTCGGACATTTCTTTGATTTTTTCTTTATTTCCTCTGTTTTTAATGACCTCCAGCACTCTTCACAGACAATGCATTTGATTTCATCTCATAGCTCAATAGCTTTTCTGGCATTAGTGTTCAATGCATTTTGACTCTCCTGAACTTGTTTAATTTTTTTCAGCATCAACTGGAACTTACATGTGAGCATTTGATGGTCTTTTCCACAGTTAGCACCTGTCCTTGTTTTAGGGGCTGATTTTAAACTTTTACCTTGTCTCTTCCCATCAATGTAGCAAATTTTATATCTGTCTTTTCCATCTGGAAAATCCAAGTATATTCACTGTTTGCACTCCTGAAAAAGAGTATCTGGGCTGAAGATGTTGTTGTTCTTGAAAAATTCTATATGCTCTCTCTAGCTTTGTTTCTAGCACAAGGCCATATATTCCAACGAATTTCCCTTTATCTGTTTTCACCTTTTGCAATCCAATTACTACTAATTATTTATGCAACCTTTTATACAGTGATTCATTTTAGACTGAAGATGGCAAAATTCTTCAATTTCTTTATCACGAGATTTTGTGGTTGGTGCATACATTTGAATAGAGTTGTATTACTGGAATTTCCTTTATTTGGAGAGACATTACTCTATCACATATATATTCTAATTCAAGATAGATCTTGAGATATCCTTTTTAATGAAGAATGTGATACCATGTGATTTATTTCATTTTTTATGACTTACAGTTTTCCTAGACTCCCTACCTTCCATGTTCAAATTATTAAAAGATGTTTACAGCCATTTCTTCTCATTTTGAGTTGTGCCCCATTAACACATTACAGTCCTGAAGTCTTTACTCAATCGATGTCATCATGGTTGATTCTGTGTCGATAAGGTTGTTCTTCCTCAGTCATAATTTGATTGTCTCTTGACCTTAGGGCCTCATCTTTTACACCACCTTTGACAAAGTTTTTTGCTATTCATGATGATTTTCACAAAATGTTCTGCTGTTATTCATAATATTTCCAGTGGATAATTTCTAAAGTGAACAGCCTGTTCTTTGTAATCTGTTTCTGCTGTGGAAAGTCTGCTATATCTTGTTCACTTTGGATAATCCCACAGGTAACTGAAATCACAACAACATGAAAGCCACCAAAATAGGACAAACTGACAGACAAGATGTGTCTTCACTTTAGTCATCCTTTTAGCAATCATGAATGCCTCTGTATGGGGATTATAGTTTACCCGATATGACTCTTCTAGCTACAGTCTTTGTGCACCCAGATGGGTTGCATTTCCTCTTTTCCTGTTGGTTCCGGATAAGAAAATATGGAGAAAGGTATTGTTAAGATTAGATTAGTGAGGTGTAAGTGATTAGTGAGCTTTTTTTGATTGTGAAAACATGGAACTCTTATGTAGGGACTTGTAAGCTTTGCCTTTCTCATTCTGGTTGATATAAAATTACCTAATTCAGAAGCAGGCCAAGGGCTTTGGAATTCCTTACCATCAAGTATGAAGAACCAGGAGCTGAACATGTCCTTTGGACCTTGAAATTCCTGATCAGCACAACTCCTTGATTGAGATGGTTGTTTTGGGGCATTAGGGAAGAATCAGGGGAAGGTTTGAAGAGGTACAGCAGCATAACTCAGAGCTAGAGCATAATGCAGAGTGGTGGACACATTGCCATTCAAGTATTACTCACGTGGCTTCAGTCAGGGATTCATGTACAGGGTGGCGGCAACTCCACATACTTTATCAGGGAGGTTGGATGACTTACTCACATATCTAGAGCTAAGCCCACTTGGAATGAGGATTATGGCAGAGGGGAATGTTCTTTGAGAATTTATTACTAGAGCTGGAGAAACTTTGCAACAGAATAGAGTCCAAAGTGCCATCTGATGGAGAAGTTGAAGATTAGAGAGAGGTTTGTTTGACTGCAGGAATGACTGAGAGGAAGCACACTTTACCTGTATGCCATGCATTTCCAGTCTTGATTTGTAACCTGTTAACTTCCACAATAACCCTCTAATTATATTCTATAAATTCTTTCTGGCCATTTCAATAAATTATCTAATCCAGCAGAGAACTAGAGAGGGTCTTGTAATGAAAGGCAATTTCAACAGGCCATTTCAGGAGAATATTATTAGTATCCAGCAGAGGTAGACAAGAAAGCAAGAGAAAAGTCCAAGTTTGTGCATATTTAGAGGAGGCCATCCTTCTGATCATCTCTAACTTAAAGGATTTGACTTTGCATTTTGGGTCATCATCTTGAAAATGTTACTTTTTAAATGTCATATATTAGGAATCTGATTCTTTTCTTAATATAGCCCCACATAGACAATAAATAAAATGAAATGAAATTACTGGCTTGATATCAAATGTGAAATATTGTAATGGATGATGCAAAGAGCTAAATTTAAAGCATTAACATGAATCAAACATTACCCATCATTGGATTTGGGCTCTGCCATTACTTTTCAGGTAGACTAGACTTTACGCTATTCTTTCCTCTAACTCTTTAAAAATTCTCATGACCCTTAATACCTCTTTACTCCGACAAGCAGGAATCTAGAAGTCCCTATGTTGTTATCTTGGGATGTAAGGAAACACACTCTGAATGAAGCACGTATCTTTTACATCATGTGATTAATGATCATATTTTGCTAAATGTAAGCCCTTTTCCAAAAAGGAAATGTTGGTGACTGCCCTAAAAGCTCTACATATGGGCAATTATATATATATATATATATATATATATATATATATATATATATATATATATGTGTGTGTGTGTGTGTGTGTGTGTAATTATATATATATATACTGAGTATAAAAACCAGAGCTCCAATAGTAAATTTAACATAAGTATCTATGGCAAAAGAGTACAAAAATGAGTTTATACAAACTGAAAAGGAATTTTCAGTATTGTGGATTTCACAAAACCTCAAGAGAAAAGTACTTGCAAAAAGGAGGTGGTGTGTAAACGGTACTATATGCCAAGGAGATGAAGGAGAAACAGGAAGACAGGCTGCAGTCTTGCCCCTGGCGATGTGGCAGGTATTGCTGACGGCAGCAAGAAGAGTTTCATATCATATACCATGCTGACCAACCCTTAGATGCAGTTCAACCCAAAACTAGTTCTATCTATAACGTCAAGGTTTTCTTAAAGCCAAAGTAAAAAAAAAAAGAAAGAAAACTGGAGAAAATATATTACCAAACAATATTGGTACAATTAATAAAATATTTTTTAAAAATCTAAGACACAACTTTGAAAGCTTCATGGAGCAGTTCTCCACAGCTTACATTCAGTCACCATGATTCAGAATTGATTTGAGGAAAACGGACAACAGCATGATTTGCATATGTGATAATAGGCAAGTACACCATGTTTTTCTAAAAGAAAATAATGGCACCACTGTACACAATGCTAAGTGTTAAGGACATCTTAAGGACACAGTTGTATTTTAAATGAATCATACAATTGCTAAAAGCTTCTAGTTATGCAAATAAGATGTACCATTTTAATATTTCAAACAGTTAAATAATATTTCATAATATAAGCATACATTTTCTTTAGAATAGTTGTACTTCCTTACACTTTCACAATTTAAAAACCAAAATTTTCATCCTAGCATTTCAGAAACTTTGAGGAAACTGCTAGTGGGTTATGCATTGAGTCGCTAACCACAAGTTCAAAACCACAAGCTGTTCTGCAGGGTAATGATGTCCCACTCTCTTAGAGAGTTACAATCTCAAAAACCCCACAAGGGTCATTCTACTGCCTACGGTGTCATTGTGAGTGGGAATAGGAGTGAGTTTGAGGTTCAGTTGAGTGAGTGATTGAGTATAAAATGTACATATAATTGGTGGCACTGTCAGGTATGAGTTAGATTGATAACTGAGTGCCAAGAAACACCTCACTTCACAAGCAAGATTGGTAAAGGAGATCATCAAATTCAGGCGCATAATGATCAATGAAAATAATCATGAGGGTATGATGGGAAAAGTAGCTCACAGTAGAGTCTTTCATGTGAATTGCAAAGCTCCTGAGATATGCACTCATTAAAAAGGAGAAAGTGGATAGATGCCATGTGGCCATGGAACTCACTAACTTCAAGGCAGGCAGCGCCTATAGAAGATTTTAAGTCAAGAGCATGCCATAACAATTTAGTTATTTAAATCCTTGATTGGTGACCAGAGCTTTTCTCTCACTTCTTTCAGGAGTTTGGACTTCAACAAGGTATAAAACTATAGTAGCCTAGCACCCTAACTTGGATCAAATGCAAAACTCAATCTGTGAAAAAATTATCAAAATTTAATAATTTTCATCATTGAAGAAGGGTAAAATTACCAAAACTGATCAGATAAACCCAGATCCATAACTTTCATGAGAAAAAAAATTATTACAATTGAAATTGGTCCAAAAATGTGTATGTGACTGACCATACAATGAGATCTAGGCTACATAGGGAATGAAATAAGACAGTAAGGAGATTGGAGCATAGAGATATTAGAATAGACTTTCTGAGACAAAATTTTGGTTTCAAGGTTTATAAACATTTATAAATTTAGTACACAGCCATGTTAATGATAGTAAATGAAGTGATATAAAGGCATAATCTATGGAGATTTGGGAGAATTAATGTGCCTGAAGTACTGGATGGGTCACTTATATGAATGTTACACTTTCCAGTGACTTCTTCACTTCAATTAGAGAGAAAAAATATCAGCTTGGTTCCAAAGTCATTTAACATCAGAAAAAGGATTATGGATGGAGCTTAAGAAACAAGCAGATGATATCAACAAAGAACAACAAAAAAGCCTATACAACATGAAACATGATTGAAATAAGGAGACATTTTTACATAAGAGAGAAGTATTAGGAGCTTAAAAGTCACAGTAGGAAATGAAGAGAATTCAGATGCTAATTGTGTAGCTCAGAAGCTATGGTGATTGGGGTCAGTGAGTAAGCTGTACAGAAAGCTATTTCTGAAAAAGAACCTGAAGGGCAGTAGATATAGCTGTATAGTTGGCTTTTAGGGGGTCTCGGTTCTATAGTTCTGCCAAGACAATTTGCAAAGCAATAATCTTGGAAAAGAAATAGATAGTTTACTATGAAAATAAGGTAGGCAAACCCTTGCAGGAAATAGACTATATATTATGCAAATAGTGTGTGATACCTTTGAGGGGAATGGTTTGATAATAAGCCAACTAGGTGACTGCTGGTTCAGTTTGTGGTATGGATGGGAAAGCAAGCTTGGGAAAGAGCCAGTCCCACCAGTTGAGGGAGACTACACCATGGCAGTCAAAGAACTGGATTGGAATACATACTTTGAATCTAGGGTTACTATTTTAAGAGCCTCCTAGAAGTAGGAGACGGAGAGCGGTACCACTAGAGGTGAAGTGTAGGAGCAAGCCAGCAGGAGACCATTGCAAGATAGCCAGAGACCACCAGATGGCAACTCCATGGAACAAGGCATCTCTATTGGACTTGTGGGGTTCCAAGTATGAGAACTGAGAGCTATTGGGAACAACGCTCGCTGGTGGAACGACAAATGCTGCTGGCATTTGCTATCAAAGGTGCTATCTTAGTCGATGATGTTTGGCTTGCCAGGACACAGATTGAAAGGGAGGTGAGCAATTTGGGCAAGGGGCTTCATGGGTACATTTGGTGCTTGTCTAACACTTGTCCAAGCAGGGTACCCTATCATGAGGGGAAGGGTAGTCATATAATTTTGTGTTCACTCGGAGATATATACAAGTGTAAGGGTGGGATTTAGCCTGTCCATCAAGTCACAGCCTGATGATGACTCTTTCTGTTTGTGACCTTCTTGTAAGGAGGGTCCCTCTCTTTTTGCATTCACCTTCCTGCTGGCTGACCCTGATGGTGGCCAGAGCCACTCTATTAGGTCCGCACAACTTTGCACCGACCAGCCTGGGATCTTCCTATATTGTGTGCATTATTGCATGTGGCTGTATGAGTCTGTATAGACTAGTATTGTAGTTATGAACTTGAGATGGACTGAGTTCTCTGTCCTGCTGTGTGAAGTAATTGGATATTACATCCACTTTTTGCTATATAAACCTATCCTTTTATACATATATATTAATATGCGTCATTGAATTTGTGTCTCTAGTCAATCAGCCTAACACAAAGAGGCTGCCACATTGAGAGGATAAGCTAGTTAGAAGCACAGCCTGACTGTGCACAGAACTGAGAGGGAATTGAAAGCTATTTTAGTTTGAAGCTATCGTGAGTGAAAACCATATCTTGTATCCAATTACTTCCAAAATTATGCTGGATTTTAACCTGAGCCTAAACTGTACCCGATTAGAGAAGCCCTGAGGGTACAGCCCTTGACTGTTAATGGGGAAAACTCAAAACAAAACAGAAACCTATAGTCATTGAGCCAATGCTGGTTCATAGCAGTCGTCCTGCTGTTTATCATAGTGTCTCCCTCCTGCAGAGCTCCTGGTGGTTTCGAGCTGTGGACCACACAGTTTGCATCCCAACTCAACCACTACTCCACTAGGGTTATATTAATGGGAATGTCAGCAGTTTAAATCCTCCGGCAGTGCCATAGTGGAAAGATTCAGCAGTCTGCTTCAGTAAAGACTTACAATTGCAGAAAAGCTATAAGAGGCCTATTGTACTCTATTGAGTCATGGGAACTGACTCAATGATAAGAGCTTTTTTTTCCCCTTTTCTTTTTAATCTAATAAATGCTGTAGATGTAGCCTGTGAGTTTTATGTACTTGTTGTAGCAAAGCATTGAAGCCAGAAAAAATGTGGTGTGCCATTGGAAGGAGACCTGGTGTCAGAAATATATGTTTTTTTAGTTAAAAATAAGGGGTAGCGATGCTATGTGAACAGGACTAAGCCGTGCTTCCAGACTCAGAACTGACCATGGAAAAGCAATGGTCTATCCACTTCTGAGGAATTAGCCACTGAAAAGCATTATGGATAGCACTGAAACAAGGTCCGAGACAAAAACCTCATGAGTAGCAGGGAAACGTTGTTACATGTAGTGCCAGAAGATGAAGCCACCAGTTCAGAAGGCCCTTAAAATGTGACTAAGGAAGATAGGTCTTCTCAAAGGAGAGTAGACCATAATGAATGGATGGAGTAAAACCTACAGGAGTAAGGCTTTGGGGTTCATCATTTGACGATTGACTATGTCTTAAAATGAAAAGAAATCACTCTGAACATATACTAGAAATTGGAACTTGGAATGCAAAAAAAATGAATCTAGGAGAATTATAAACTATAAAAAATGAACTGGACCACAGAAAAATAAATATTTTAGACATTAGTGAGAGAAATAGCAAGTATTGGCTATTGTGAATCAGAGTAGCATATGCTTTATTATACCAGGAAGGACACATTCAAAGGAATGGTACCACATTTATTGACAAGAAGGAAATTTTAACATTTGTCTTGAAGTAAAATGCTACATGTGTAAAGAATAAAATTATACAAGAGAACTCAGTAAATACAACTATTATTCAAATGTGGGCACCAATCACTAAAACCAGTGATGAAGATGTGTAAGTATTTTGCCAAATTTTTCAGTTGGAAATTGATTAAATATGCAATCAAGATGCATTCATAGTTATTGGTGATTGAATTGCAAAAGTTGGGAATAAAGAGGATGGAACAGAAGCTTAACAACATGTTCTTGATGATAGAAGTGGAGCTGGAGACAGCATGATAGAAATTTGTAAGATCAACACTTTATCCTGATATATATATATATGTGTGTGTGTGTGTGTGTTTACCTATTTTCACCAAAAAAAAGGTGCCTGGCTATACAAGTGAACTTCTTCAGAAAGAATACATTGAAATCATTGCATATATTTGTGAGAAAACACAAGGGAGAAGCTCACTATCAGCAGAAAAAAATAAGGGAAGGGGTCAACTGTGGAACAGACCATCAATTGCTCCATATGAGGCTAACATTGAAGCACATTAAAACAAATTCACAAAGACCACAATGTGGCCTGGAGTATATCCCATGTGAATATCAAGAGCATCTCAATAACAGTGTTCAATTGTTGAGGACAAATGACAGAAGACCTGTGGAACTGTGGGATTGCATCTAGAACATCATGCATGACAAAAGCAAAAGGTCATTCTATACATAGAAATTAGAAAAAAATATCAAAATGGATGCAGGAGAGACCTTAAATTTTGCTCTAAATCATAGGGCAGCTAAGGCAGCTGGAAGAAATGACGAAATAATAGAGCTGAACCAAAAGTGTCAAAGGGCAGTGCAAGAAGACAAAGTAAAATAATATAATGAAATGTGAGAAGACCTAGATTTAGAACACCCCAAAAAAGAACACTCGGGATATCTTACACTGAAAGAACAATAAGAATAAAATCAAGTCCTAAATTGTAATATTGAAAGATTCATTGGGATAAATATTAAATAATGCTAGAAGAAGAAACAGGGGGGAAAAGATGGAATCCACAAAGTCCCTGGACCATAAATAACTTTTCAACATTCCTGCATTTCAGGAGACAGTATATGAGTAAGAAGCAATGTGCTGAAGGAAGAGGTTTAAGCTACACTGAAAACATTAGTCAAAAATATAGCCCTGGTAACTGATGAAATAATATTTGAAATATTTCAACAAGCCGATGAAGTTCCTGGAAGAATTCAGTTTTCTGTGTTAATAAATTTGAAAGACCACTATCTGACCAATTTAAAGGAAGAGATCAGTATTTGTACACATTGAAAAGAAAGGTAGCACAACAGAATTCTCAAATTATAGAAAACTACCATTACCAGTGAAATAAATGAGTACAACTTTGTTGAAGATCACCCAGTGGTTAAGCTTTTCATTGACAAGGAATTCAGACTGGATTTAGAAGAGTTCGTGGGACAGAGGAGATCATTACTGACCATGTTGGGGACCAGCATCCACAACTGAATGGGTCCAAAGAGGAGGCTATGTAATTGAGGGGTGTAGTGGTTATATAATTTCATATCAACTTGATAAGTGTAAGGATGGAATCTAGCCTGTCAATCAGGTCACAGCCTGATGATGACTCTTTGTGGGTGTGGGCTTTTCATGAGGATTCTGGGAACTTCTCGTTCTCCCTGGAGGTGGGTGATACTCTCTCTTTGCTTCCCTTTCCTACTGAAACACTCAGAGAGCTAGTGGAGCTGCATGGTGACTAACATCATTGCTGACATGCTTTCACCACTGCTGAATCCACAAGATGTTTTACCCACTGGCCTGTGATATTCCTACAATTGGCATCATTGAAAATGGCTATTTGAGTCTGAAGAGGAATTTATAGAATAATATTAGGCATATGGACTAAGATCTGACTTCTGGACTTGATCTGTATGGGACTTGGATGTTTTATCAATGATATAAAGTTTTCTTTTACATGCACAGATGGTTTCTCTGTATTTGTTTCTCTAGTCAACCCAGCCTATTGTAAGGGATAAGTTAAAGAAACACCAGTCCCAGCAGGTAAGGTTCAACTCTTTCATGATGTTTGAAACCATAGAGTAGAGTAAATGTATTCTCTCACAAGTTATAAACTCTCGGGCATGCAAGCCATATAATACACATAAGTAACAGGAAGGGGTTGCGTTAAAGGTACACAAATACTAGGAAGGGAACTGGCTAGGGGTATATAGACAATAGGAAGGAGAGGTACTAGAGGCATACATGTGTCAGGAAGGTACATACATAAAAAGTTGAGGGTGGTGATGGTTCTAGAGTCAAGATGATGGTGTCTCTGAGCTGACTTGACCTGAGCATTTCCCTAGGGGAACAATCTATGATGATCATCTTAAGGGAGTGGCTTATACTTAGGGTCTGATCACTGCTCTTGATGGCAGATAACCTTCAAGCAATTGATTTTCAGGTGTATAATAGCAACTATGTGCTTGCAAACTGCACCCTAAAATTGGAATTATTGTGGGGTACATCATGAAAAATAACTTTTACTTGGGAAAATGTGACTGAGATCTCTAATTCATGAGTTTGAAAACCTTCCTCCACCAGAATCTGCCTCTAAGACTCCTTAAATATGAGCAAAGAAAATGTACCCATATATTCTCTTCCCAATTCTCAGTTTCCCACACGACATCAGATAAATCTTGGCTAAATACCAGAAAGATGTCAATAGTTTTATTGACTATGCAAAGGCATTTGATTATGTGGATCACAACAAGCAATAGATAGTGGTACAATATGAGCATTCAAGAACACTTTATTGTGCTTATGTGGAACTTGTAAATAGATGAAGAGACAAATGTGCATATAGAACAAGGGCAAGTTACGTGGCTTAAAATCAAGAAATACATGTGACAGGATTGTCTTCTCTCACAATATTTATTCAATCTGTTCAGTGAACATTAATTTGAGAAGCTGGACTATATAAAAAAGAATTGGAAACAAACTAATTTTCACAACTGTGATGTCCAAATAACATGACTTTGTGTTGTTGAAAGTGAAGTAGACTTAAAGTACAAGCTAATGAGTTTCAAATAGTGAAACCTTAAGTATGAATCACAACTCACTGGATTGTGGTTGTTGCTGTCGTTAGGTGCTATTATGTCTGTTTTGACTCAAGGGAGGACCCTATTCATTACAGAACAAAACATTGCACTATTCTGTAAAATCCTCAAAACCGATCTCCTATGCCTGTGACCAATGTTGAAGTCACTATGTCAACTCATCACCTTGAGGCCCTACCTCTTTTATGATGCCCTTCTACTTTAACAAGCATGATGAACTTCTCCAGGGACTGATCTCTTGACAATATTGCCACAGGATCTAAGACACAGAACTGCCCTCCTCGTCTCTAAGGACCTCCCTGGGCAAAGTACTTCCAAGACAGACCAGTTTTCCTTTTAAGCAGTCAATGTTAATTCCAATATTCTTTCCCTGTGCCAAATTTCAAATGCATTGATTTTTCTTCAGTCTTCCTTATTCAATATCTGACTTTCACATGTATATGAGGCAGTTGAAATATTATGGTTGGGATGAAATAATCTTAGTTCTCAAACTAACATCCTTGTCTTTTAATACCCCATAGACGTCTTGTGCAGTTGATTTAGTAAACGCAATTTGTCTTTTGAACTTTTGATTGTTGCACCATAGCACTGATTGTGGACCTAAGCAAAAAAAAAAAAAAACTCTTTGACAAATTCAGTTTTATCTCCATTTGTCATTATGGGTCCAGTTTTGAGAATTTGGGTCTTCTTTACATTGAGTCTCAAGATTTCCTAAGGCTGCAGCCCTTGAGCTTCATCAAAAAATTTTAAGTCCTCACTTTCAGCAAATAAGGTGGTGTAATTTGCAATGGCATGTGGCTAATAAACCTTTCGCCAATCCTAGCACTGTAGTTTTCTTCATGTAAGCCAGCTTTTCTTGATAACTTGCTCATCATACAGATTGAATAAATATGGTGAGAGGACACAACTCTGATTCATAACTATCCTGATTTCAAACCATGCAATATTGTTATGTTAACACAAATGCTTCTTGTTCCATGCACAAATTCCACACGAACACAATCAGGTTTCCTAGAATTCCCATTCTTCTCAAAGATTATCCATAGTTTACTATAATTCACACATTGAACATATTTGCACAGTCAATAGAACACCTATAAACATATCCCTGGTAATCTGCTCAACATCTCTTCTGAATTTGGCCTGGACTTCTAGCAACTCCCTGCTCTTCAGCTAATTATACTTGCATGTGATATAAGTGATATTGTTCTGTAGTTTGACTATTCAGTTAGGTAACCTGTTATTTTGAAAGCATTATGAGTATCTCTGTGCATCTCTACCAGGAAGCTGGTCCAATAGCTGCCTTCTAAATTTCTGGCCATAAACCAGTGAGTGCATCTCATGCTTCATCAGTTTGCTGGAGCATTAAATGATGCTCCATTCATTCCCAGCACCTTGTTTTTGGTGAATGCTTTTAGTGCAACTTGAACTCTTTCTTTATTGTCAGTGGTTCTTGCTCATGTGCTGCCTCCTGAAATGGTGGAATGCCATTGACACAGGTTTTTTTTTTGGTTTGTGCATAAATTTGAATAATAATTGCACTGATTACATTGTTTAAAGGTGGATAAATATAATCCTATCACATACAACATTGTGTTTCAACATTGCTTTTGAAATGTCCTATTTGACAATGAAGGCAATACCATTTCTTTTGGTTTTGCCATTTCCAACACAGTAAGCCATATGATTTTATGATTCAAAATGCCAAACCAGTCTTTCTTCCCATCAATGCTGGTCATGTAAATCTGTAAGCATTCCATTTCATTTTTGATGGCTTCTAATTGTCAAAGATTCATAAGTCCCATATTCTGATCATTTGGAGATTTCTTGCAACTGTTTCTGCTTACCTTGATTCATGCCCCATTATCAGCAAATACAAATCCCCAAAGCCTCATTTCCACAAGCTTTACTCCATTCTGACACCATGGTCAACTCTGCTCCAACAGAGGAGCAACTCCTCAGTCACAGTAGGCGTGTCCTCAAGTCTAAGGGACCCACTGTCTGGCACTGTCTCTGACAATGTTCTTTGGTATCTGGCAATGATTTAAAGCTATGCATAAGATTTGCAATGTCTGCTTTCTCCAAAGTGGGCAGCCAATTCTTTTGTTGTTGTTGTTGCCTGTTATTAGTCTGGAAGCTCTTCTGGAACCTGTTCCCTTTGGTGCCTTATTGGAGTCCTGATACTGTGGTGGATCGCATGGCCAGAAGTTTGATGACACCAGAAAGTCCATGGGAGAAAGACTGGACTTTCAGCTCCTGGAAACAGCTACAGTCTCAGAAACACACAGGGGGTCACTATGAGTTAACATGAACTCCATGGCAATGAGTTTGGTGTTTTGAGTTGTTGGTATTTGAAACACCATGACAAAGCTTCCAGCATCACAGCAACACACAAGTCACCACAGCGTGAGAAATTGACAGACAGGTGTGGAACTAGCTGAATAGGACACCAATTTTCTATTGACCAATCACAGCATCATAATAAATGTAGAAGATTGAAGTTGTCAAGGATGTCATCTTGCTTGTATACATAGTCAATTCTCTTGGAAGCAGCCTTCCAGAGAGCAAAGGATGCAATGTGTTGGGTAAATCTGCTGCACAATACCTCTTTAAAGAATTGAAAAGCAAGGAAGTTATTTTGAGGACAAAGGAGAACCTGACGCAAGTCATAGTACTTTCAGTTGTCTCATATGCATATGAACATTGGACATTAAGTGACACCCTCTCACAGAGGGGTTGCAGTGAGGAGATGAGCCAGTCAAGGTACAGTGCAACAACAATGAAATATGCAACTTTCCTCTGGTTCTCAAATGCTTCCTTCCACCCACTATCATGATCCTAATTCCTCCAGACAAATTCATCTAGACCAGGGGATGTACACTGGAGTCAGAAACATAGAGAATTATAAAAAAGATGATCCCTCAGGGCTAGTGGTGGGAGTGCTGATATTGGGAGGGTGGAGGGATGGTGGAATAGAAAGTTGGAACCAATATCAGGGATCAACATATATCTAGGGTATGGACAACGGGGAAGTGATTGAAGGGACACATTGGACAGTGTACCATATCAAAAAGTAATAACAATTTTTAAATTATTAAGGGTTCACGGGAGAGGGGAAGGGGGGGAGGGAAGAGAAGGGAAATATGGGGAGCTGGTACTGGGGGCCTAAGTGGAGGGAGGATGTTTTGAGAGTGATGATGGCAACAAGTGTGCAAATGTGGCCTGCATACAATTGATATATGTGTGGATCGTGATGGGAGTTGTATGAGCCCCCAATAAAATGATCTATTAAAAATTGTGCTGAAAGACTCAGCTTATACATAAGTATATATGGTAAAAAATCAAGGAATCACTAGGGTGGCAGGATTGGAGAGGGAGGAAGAAAAAGAAGATTATATGCCAAGGACTCAAGTAGAAAATGTTTTGGAAATGATGATGACAATTTATGCACTAATATACTTGATACAATTGATGTATGAAATGCTATAAGAGCTGTAAGAGTCTCCAGCAAAATTAGAAAATGAACATCTAAAAAAAATTGGATGCTAAATAAGAAAGACCAAAGAAGATTTGGTGCCTTTAAATTACGATGCTGGTGAAGAACATCTACCATACTATGGCCTTCCAAAAGTATAGACAAATCTTTCTAGGGAGACTTATAGCTGGAAAGCTCCTTGGAGTCAAGAGTGAGGATACTTTATCTGATATCTTTTGGATATGAAGAGACTAGTGCCTGCAAAAAGAACATCAAGTTTGGCAGAGTATAAAGTCAGAGAAAAACAAGATCTTCAAAAACGGGCTGCAACTGTGACTCCAACAAAGGAGCCAAACATAACCACAATTGCGAGGGTGGTGCAGGAGTGGATGGCACCTTCTTTCCTTCTAGCGTGGTCATTGTGAGTGAGAACTGATTTGATGGCAACTAACAACTTTCCCCCCTACACTTTGAACAGATGTGGGCAAAATCAAAGGATTCCTTGGGGTAAGGTGGAACTTATGAATGTTGAAACTAAAATCTTGCTATATAGACTAGTTGATTCTGACTTAGAGCAGCCCGGTGTGTTTTCTTGATTGTAATTTTTTTTGTGTGTGGGCATCACTGTCTCTGGTGGTCGTGGGCGCTACCCAGAGCTGCTCCTGAAAGCCTTCGCTGGATTTGAACCGCCGAGCCCGTGGGCCACAGTCCCTCACTCAGCCACATACGCCACCGGGGCTCAGCCCTTGATTGTAAATTTTATGGAAGCAGTTGATCAGACTTTTCAGTGGCTAAATGAGTTCAAGCCATCAACACTTCGGTTCAAGCCATCAACTACAATAAGGTAAGACATTTTTCAAAGGTCCTTGAAGTGGATATGGTTTTAGTGTATTGGGGCAAGGAATAGCACAATGGCATTATCTAGGTGCTTGTGGGGTAAAATACTAGTTGCAAAGAAATTCACTCTCCAGGGAATTAGTCACTTTGCTTCTCCCTTGACTATGAGTTTGCATCATTTGGTCTCATTCTTATAGCTGTTTGATTTAACTGCACTAAATTTGAAATATCACTTTTTGTATGACTTTCCAAAGAAATGAAGCCATTAGCAAATATTCATAATTTATTATATACTGACCATTAAGAGTGAACTAATTCAGTCACAAATGGGAGCACAAGTAGAATACTTGCAGAAGGAATACAGTGATATGAGGAAAAAACATTTGTTTTTAATTTAAAACAACCTAAATTGCAATTGTATCAATTAAATAAATCCATTGTATCAGAAAATAAAGTTAAATGAATCTTATGCCCAATAAATACTAGAGTAGCAGTTTTATATCTTCACTCCATTAGTCAAATAATTATTAGTTAATAGGTAAATTTAAATTTCAGAAACTCAATATCAACATGTAATATTTTGTTTTAATAACAGTGCTTGAAGTGCTTAGTATGTTTCCCCTTGCTTATACAATTGCTATCATATCATGTAAAAATCTATAGATCATTTGGTGTATTTGAAAAATAAGCCTGTGATTACAAAAGAGGGCTTTAAAAAGTTTATAGTATACTTCCTTATCTTTTCATCGCAGTTTTCCACTAGCTTCTTGATACCCCTTTTATATCATGAGGCATGCAAGATATGAGAGCATTTTTTTCTTCAGATGCCTGAACATTTTTATCCATGTAGTTTAAATGTCTACCCATTGAGAAACTTACAAACTATTTTGAATATTGAAATATATTCAGTAAAAAATATCTGAAGTCACATTTTCATTAACTAAAGCATTAGATCATTTCAAAGGTGTATTCAATAATACTAAATGAAAGGCAGTTTTATAAGCAGAAGAAAGATAGAAGTAATTTCTTCATTTAATGTCTTTTTATGTTTGAAACCCATGTAGTTACTACTGAATGGGTAGAACACAACTTATTTTAATTAGGAAAATGGTTTCTATAATCTGAATATAAATTTTCATGGATTATATATTTACCACAGTCTGACAACACACTTTATACTTGATTTGTATCCAGATATTTCTATATTATAGAAGAGTTAGATATAAATAGATTGTAACAAAAAAGTCAACATTTATTATTATATACTCCATTTGTTTCATTGTTTTTATGCCAGTTACACAACATGGCATTTGACTCCTGGAGGGACAACAATTGGTATAAATATATTGTGTTGTCTGAACAGTCACAGACAATTTAACTTTCCCAGAACACATCATTTTTACAGCTACTATGAAGGATCAAAATTAAATTCTCCACAGGGATTTTTAACTGTCTTATTAGGGTCTATAAAAGTTTTCACTCTTTATTATATTTTTATAAAGAAAGACTGCAATCATGAGAGTTGAAATTCATATTGATTATTCCCAATGTTGCAGAGACAAATAGGCATTCAAAAAGATTATTTTCCTTTATCCCTGATAGCTTTGCCTGTTGCACTATTTGAAACATGCATTGAGCTGTGACCCACATTGTCAGCAGATGAAGCCACCAGCCCCTCTGCAAGAGAAAGACTGGGTTTCCCACACAGTTACAATCTCAGAAACCCACAGAGGCTCACTCTCAGTCAGTAAGGATTCTATGGCAGGGAGTTTGGTTTTGTTTCAGAATGCATATGTGTAAAGAGAAACTACATACTCACTACAGATTGTCTGCATAGGTTATTTTTTATTGTAAATGCATATTCCTACAACTTACTTTGCTCCTTGGTGAGCTGATTGAACTTTAAATTGGTAACAATAAAGATGCGAAATATGTAAACATATTTACATTTCAGAACCAACTATTTATTACTCATCATAAACTTACTCATATACTTCTCTGGTTTTTTAATCTGCATTCCTTATGATTTGGTACATATCCAGAAAGAGCAACCATTTGAATTTTATATTGCTCTGAAATTTTACATCAAAATCTTCACACTCTTCAAACAAAATATGCTTCAAATTTAGTTTATAGTAAAAATTTCATCTTTCTTTCATGAAGATTGCTTATAATACAGTAATGTTCAACATTTTGAAGAATTATAGAGACAGCCCAGGCAGCCTAGTTGAGTTTTCACCAGTGTCTCGGGTACTCAAATTACCTTGGAAATCAAGTTCAAAGCTGCTTTCACCACAATAAAAGTTCTGAGACAAAACTATAAAACATGAGATTTTGACTTCTATCTTCTTATTATTGCTATTCTTTTTAGTTTGTTTGTTTTCTATAGAAGGAGCTGCCATTAATCTTACAGTCAGTCACAAGCAAGGCAGGTAAGAAAGGAGAAAAATGGTTTAAGCTGAAAATCCAATTTTTTTATTCTTCAAATCCTTGAATAAAAATTACTTGATTTATAGACTAGTTAACTTTTGACATTATCTTGTATTCAATATAACAATTAATAAATATTCCCTGCCATTCAGTTAAGTTCTAGTCACAGAGACTCAAGGGGATGGAGTAAAACTGCTCCAAATGGTTTCTGATGTGGCAAATCATTGAGGAAGCAGCCTTTCCTCCTCTGGAACCACAAATGGCCAACCTTTCACATAGCAGCCAAGCATTTAGCGTCACACTCTGTCCCCAGGACTCCTTCTAGGTCACAGTGTTCACACTTTTTCAGCATGCGAGATAATTATAAAATGATGGAGTCAAAGTGATCTGCCAGCTACAAAAATACAACACATATATTTTATTTATTTATTACATTAATTCATAAATGCATTGAGAATTCTTTACATATACAATGTAGGTTTATAGACCTTGCATAACAGCATGAGTCCATATTACACAACACAACACAATTAACAACACAATGTACATTTTTTGTCATGGCCTGAGTTGACTCTGATGACTTGCACTGAATGGAATGAGCCAGGGATGTATAGTCCGGATAGGAGATGCTGACAGCCAGCCTCAAGCACACTTCCCAATGAGCATCAGTCATGGTTGAACAGTACTTGGACTTAATGATCTTTAAGTGGGAAAAGGCTGACTCGCATAAATAAGTAGATCCAAATAATGCAGTCTAGGAGGTAGCACATTTTCTCATGTTTGGATACTTTCCCTCTGCGAGTTAGTTCCAGAACTGTTCATGAGCTCTGGACTTCAGATGAAGGTCAGCTTGTAGTGTCAAAATCTGTCATTCTGTATGAAAGTGATACATTTTTGTGTTTTACTTGGTCCTGCTTCTCCACTCAATTTAATACCCTTTCTTACATTTAAGAGGGAAACCCCAAGGTCTAAAAATTGGTGATAACTTAGTTTGTCAGTTTTGCTGCACTTAGCACAATTGTTTGCACATACATTTGACATCTAATATTGGCTGCACCATTTATCAATTATGTGACAGGATTGATGATAGACTTACATCTATTTTTTAATGCCATACAATCTGCCTACACTACATTTGTGATTGACTAGTAGATTGTGATCGACATATTGAACACCGCTATTCTAGATATACTACTACTAATAATAATAGTAATAAGTATAGGTAATTAACACACAGCTGACAGAATCTCCAAGTACAATCTCACTGTCATGCCACCATGCCGACTGTGTAGGACAGGGTAGAACTGCCTCTGTGAGTTTCTGGGACTGCAGTTCTTTATAGGAGTGGAAAGTCCCATCTCTCTCTTGCAAAGTTTCTGGTCATTTCAAACAAGAACCTAAGTATTGCACCTTAAGTATAACCACTTCATCACCAGGGTTTTTCCCAGGTATGATATGCTTGTTGCTACAGTCAAAATAATAATTCATCCAAATCGTGTCATTCAAAATATTTCAAACATCTCTCTGGACAAAATCTCTCTCTGCAGTTGAATAAGGCGAGTGAAATTTTGAGTGAAGATCTTAAATGTATTGATGATATTCATAGTCAAAGATAATTAAAAACTTACTAGATAATAAAGTTAGATTAACAAAGAAATAGCTCGGAACTATAGGATATATATATACAGATATATATCACAGTACATTTACATATATACATATATATGAGGTATAATGATATTTTTTAAAGCATGTGACTTGTACTGAGTGATTCAAGGAAATTAAAGAAGTAGAGCTCAGCTCTGAATGGGGGCCGTCATGAACTGAGGCATGTGAATGATTGTGTATTTTAATACGTGAGTTTAAGAAAGATGAAGTAGAAACAGAGTTGTCATTGATAAAGAAGTTCTGCAGACTCCTCTGTTAATACATTTTTATGACAATTATTAGTTAAAATCTTTACAAAAGAGATAATAAAGATGATTAGTGGAATAAGATACAATACTCATTGATATTGTAAGTGATCCGAAGATCATATAATCTACCTTTTTCCTGACTTATTTTTGCATAAAGTTCTTCAGCCTGGGTTGGTTTAGCAATAAGATGACTTGGAAGTTTATCCTTGATGGATCCTTTAAACAAAGGCCCATAGTTGCTGCTCTGCTTACTTATCATTTTTCATTTTGCTGTGCATGGGGAATACCAGAGACACAAGAGTGAATCCCCAATGGTTCAAAGATAAGCTTTCTTTTATTCTTGATAGGCGCAACAAAAATCCCATGGAAATAAAAATCATTTATACATTGTCCACTGTCATCAGCAACCCAATAGCTGTCTTCCAAATTTCTTGGCATAGATGAGAAAGTGTTTCCAATGCTTCATCAGCCCACTGAAGCTTTTCAAAAGTATTCCACCCATATTTGGATCCTCGTTTTAGGTGAATATGTTAAGGTTGTAGAGTGGGTATGACCTTGGTTCTTGGCTTCAGACACTGAAAGAATTCATGCTGACGTCTGTTTTATAATCCAAGTGGATTTTTATGAAGGACAGGACAAGTGTTAGGTTTTACAGATTCAAGGGGGTTCACAACTGGGTACGCGCAATCCCATGGAAAAAGAGCATTCCCATGTGTGGAAGTGGGGTAGGGGTGGGGGTTCCTGAGTTGAGGAGGAAGGGGTAAAAGGGCTGTAGGCTAGAGAGCAAGGGGGCCAGAGAGGCTGTGGGCCCTGGGTAGGCCTGGAGTGAGCCCTGAAGGGGCA